>JAQBSW010008344.1:0-34832 GCA_029291075.1 Eudiplozoon nipponicum | reverse complement strand
ATACTGTTTATGGTTGGCAAAATTGGTGATAGATTAACCCAGTTTGCCTAACTATAAGGTTTAATTCGTTTGAAAATAATTATAAGTTAAGGCTTATTAAGATATCCAAAGAAAATTGCAAATTCTAATTTTGTACTGTAATGTTGAATTCAATTTTGAATTACTTTTTCGGATTATTTTGACCTAAAGTTATTTTTTATGCATGATTCAACTTTTTGTAAACAAATGTAAAATAATGGTATACTAAATAAAGGAAAATTAAATGAATATTTTTTCTTAAATGCTAAAGAAACTTTAAAGTTAAATTAAATTGAGTGTGTAAAAAATTTTTGCGAACATTTTTAATTTTACTGAAATTTTAAATTATAGTACGTGTTAAAATATTTATCTTTCTGCGCATTTAAACTCTTACCTGAATAGGGTATATTTGGTTTGGCATCTACCATGTTATAGAATCAGAATTAAGTATTTTGCCAACATTTTAGAAAAAAAATTTAGGAAATTTGTTCACCAGTAATTTGGGTAGGCAAGATTGATTTTTTCTTAAGTAATTCTGGAATTCTTTCGTTATGACCATTGATATTTTAATACTTTACAGTCTATATTAACATGATCTTATTTTCGATCAAGCCTATATTCTTAAAACAAGACCAACATTTTGGTACATTTATGCCACTGAATAATACCACGACACGCGTAAGCAATACGGAAATCTGTCGAAATAAAATAAAGTTATAACGCAATCATGCACCTTAAAAATGTTCCAGATTTTTTATATGGTCTCACTTTTAAATATGGATATTCGAACATAGATGGTGATCTAGTGTACCGAAAACTGAATTTGAAAGGCAGCATCAATAAAACAGAAATGATTGGCACCTAGATTACATAATTCTTACCACTAGATTGCCGGGGATCATTTCCCATGCAAATTTCTATTAAAAACAGAGTGTACATTGTGGCGTGATCTCGTGATCGATAAAACCAATGATATTGTCCAGCCTCGCAACTGCCTGTCTCATTCTTCCGACATTCCAGCTTTCCATTGGAAATACCATCGCAGTTACGTTCCAGGACATGGAACGGTCCTGTGAATATTAAACACTAGTCAGCGCAATCAGTATATTATAGCTAGATTCATTAGTGATAGAAAATACAATTGCGACCGTCTACAACTTGTCAGCTGTTTAGTGTTCGTTCAGATTTTTGTCTACAAACAGTCAACTGTCCATGATCGAACGAATTAGCTATTTTAAAGAGTTGTCTAAAATATCGCCATTATTTTCGACCATTTAACATGTTTTGGATGAAACATTATGACAAAAAGTAATTTTTTTTATGACATGCGATTTTGTGTCTAATAAATATACACAAGTTTCTGGAAGATACAATTGAATTATAATTGATTGCGCGGGTGGTGGTAACAATTCTTCAAATCAAGTTTGCGAGCTTGAAGTAAACACCAATCCCATTGTATCTAACCAGTCGTCGAACAACATAGCAAAACTACCGCCAGTCTCAACGCACTAACGCGTTTCGACCTTCCATGATCATCATCAGAGTACGACGGCAAACTGATTAGCGAGGATCAAACCGCATTGCATATATATGAAAAGCAAAATGAGATTTGAGTTAAAGAAATGTTACCACCCGCGAAATCAATTATTGTTTAATTGTATTGTCTATATATATGTGTGTGGCGAAAGCTACAAACAGCTAATGTTCGTGACTGCATAGAAATTGTGCAGCCGACATTTCCAGTCACGTACAATTTATGCAAGACTACTAGAGGTGAGAGCTGCATATCTAATTTTGCTTTCATATATATATGCAATGCGGTTTGATCCTCGCTAGTCAGTTTGCCGTCGTACTCTGGTGATGATCATGGAAGGTCGAAACGCGTCAGTGCGTTGCGACTGGCGGTAGTTTTGTTGTGTTGTTCGACGACTGGTTAAATACAATGGGATTGGTGTTTACTTCAAGCTAGCAAACTTGATTTAAAGAATTGTTACCACCACCCGTGCAATCATTTATTGTTTAATTGTATTGTCTATATATATGTGTGTGTGTGGCGAAAGCTACAAACAGATTATATTCGTGACTGCATAGAAATTGTGCAGCCGACATTTCCAGTCACGTACAATGTATGCAAAACTACTAGAGGTGAGAGCCGCATATCTAATTTTGCTTTCCATATATATGAAATGCGGTTTGATCCTCGCTAGTCAGTTTGCCGTCATACTCTGATGATGATCATGGAAGGTCGAAACGCGTCAGTGCGTTGCGACTGGCGGTAGTTTTGTTAAGTTGTTCGACGACTGGTTAAATACAATTGGATTTTTGGAAGATGTTCTATAGTTTTCCAAAGGCCGCAGCTGGAAAGTTAATATGACCTCCATTCTTTCAGTGTCTCCAGGATAGTACGACGACTGGCAGTAATAATTAATTCAGAAATATCTTAGTTTACGACCAATATGTGTCTGCATGCTCACTTTCGAGTTGTCCAGTCTACTGGATAGACACATTATGGGCAAATTGAATGGCTGTCTGCTGTTTGCTAAAACAGCGTCATTAGTGTTTTCTAAGTCAGCACATTTCATGTTTAACTGAAACTGGATTTGGACTGCAACATCATGCTACCGTTTAAGCTAGGTAAAGGAATATTGGTCATAGATCTCGTCATATTCAAAGGAACCAGTTACAAGACTATGTACAACTGAAAGTTGAGCGGCCTTTTAAAAGCATTTAATTTATAAACATACCGTTTGTTGGTAAATTCGACAAATGTTATAAAACATGATATTTTTATACAGTGAGACATGAGTTTAGTTCAAAACCAAGTTTACACAATATATATTTAAACGAACATTGGTTGCATGGGCGGTGATAAAATTTACTATAATCAAGGTTGCGAACTTGTTCACTTAATGGGTATGGTGTCTATATCAAGTTTACACAATATAGTTGGAAATTTTTTTACTTCAATTCCCCAAATATTGCCTTGATTAAAGTATCTGGAAATTTGTACTGCTAGTTTTGAATAGCAAATGTAATTAAGAAATCAAGAAAAAAGGGTATTTGCAGAGGCCCACAAACACAAAACGTTTTCGCAAAATGTATTTAACAATTACTTTAAACTATTAACTGGTATGAAATAATATGATAAACGACAGTTTCAGCAATATGCAGCTACTGTTCATTTCTTGTAGCGAAAAAATCTAGAAATATTCCTTGTCCTGCGTTCAACATTTAGAAAATATTATATTTGGCTTTTAGGGTAATGTTCTCCCATTGAACAACTATATTTTATTTTATGAAGATCGTGGATTCGCTTCCTCAATAATTGTACGTTCCTACATGCATGACACATTAAGTAGCTGTCGCATATTTATAAATAAGCAATGTTGCACAGTTCGACTACAAGGAGCATATCATTCAAAGTTATGTTTCACATGTGTATTTTTAATAATAATATTTAGGACGAATATATAGTTCGAAGAGTATCTATCAAAGTATAAATTATCCTCCAGGTGCAAGTTTTTATGTGCGTCTTAACTGCTATTTTTTGTTGTTTATAATTCAGATTGGATTACCTGTTACCTAGAAAATTAGTTTCGAGCACCGTCAGATTTTGACATAAATATTACTCCGAACAGATTTACTTTAATCTGGAAGGAAAGTGCGTTAATTAAGGAAGGGAATGCAATAGGATTTTATACAAAGCAATGTTAATAAATTAGTGAATCTTTCTGCGATATGTAAACGCAACTTTTAAAAAAAAACTCAAAACAATGTGAAGTAGTAGATGATTTCCAAAGCATGAAATGAAAAAGGGCTGCACATATTTGGAGCTGTCAGTTGCCACATACTTTATCCATAGTTAAATTGGCAAAAGAAATTTGTGCGTGTATTGAATTAAATCTGGTGTGAATTTCTGGCTAATTTTGCGCATGTCTCTGAATAGGCTTTTTGTCAATTTTTTATTTATGTGTAACCTATAAACTTAATCAAACTTAATCACCTCAATTCTTCTTAGTTTTTTATATAAATTACCCGTTATTGTAGTGGATTTAAAATTTGCCAAATATAAAATAACTTATTTTAGCTAACTAATATAGCCATAGAGTTAAATAAATTAATGCCTTAATCAACAAAGTATTACTTATATTTTAAATGAATTTACACGAAATTGGTCAAAAATTTAAAAAACATAAATGTTTATTTCATATCTTTCATTATTTAATTTTGGTAGGAACTAATACAAAGTTATTGTTAATAGGTGAGCATTAACATCATTATTATGACATTTTGTATTCATGGTTATTAAATTTAGCCTAAGCAGGAGATATTCAACGTTAGTTCAGTGCACACTATCCAAGTGTTTCCTTTTATGACAATGAAGATTATGACGTAATAATAGACTTTCTAACGACCGCATAAATTTCTATCACCGCCTCATGTTACAAAACACATTTGCCGTACTGGACGTTATACTACAACACGGAATGTTTACATGTTGCAAACAAATATGATGCGGAATAGACAAGGAATGAGCAAAAATTTATTTATGTTTTAATGAAGGTCCTGCAAAAATCCCAACACCAGTTTAAACATGATGAACCAATTGCTATATATAGCATAATATATGCCATCGTTAACTACCATTTATCACAAGATATTACTGTGCTCCTGGAGTTGACTATAGGGAAGCTTACTTTTTCACGACGAATTGGTATTGGATACTACTATTATTTGAGAACTTGGAAAAAATTTATGTGCATTAGAAATTTCATTAATTTTGCCAACACTAAATTTTATTTAGTGCTACAAATAAAAATTCTAAGTTTTTTAGAACAATTATAAAACGAAAATGTGCTTCATAACCTGAGTTACTATTCTGCAAGAGAAATTATGCGTTTAGAAAGGTTGTATTCCATATAGTACACTTCCTGTTCTTTGCTAATTAAAATGTTAATGCGTAGGCAATACCATATACACTAATAAGCATACAGGCAACAGAACAGAGAAATTTAATCATAACGTTATCTACAAATGGATATTTATCGGCGAATAAAGAAGTAATGTTTGCTTTTTGTCGTGAAGGTGTAATTTTTCGAGAAAAAAAGGGGAAAATATTTCGTGTTTGTCTACATCAAAGCACATCTTAGCATTTGTCTGTTGCGTAAACCATACATGATTCTAAGCAATTACAATAATATGAAGGGTATCCATTAAACGAACATTGGTTTCTCGCGCGGTGATACTGATTATTTAAATCAAGGTTGCAATCTTACTATGAACACCAGTACAATTATATGCATACATATGTCAATCTAAACAAACCGTCGTGTAATAGAAAAAAATGAAATTCATTCAGTAGACCGGTTTAGTCCTTATTGGGAAAAAATCACAAACTAATCCGTGTCTAACGTAAAGAAATTGCTCCGGGAAATTAATATATTTTTCTTCAGATCAACAGAATTTAACATGTTCAAATAAACGAAATATTTTTTGCACGGGCGGTGATAACAATTACTTTTATTCAAGGTTGTTATCTTTATATTAACACCTGACCTATTATATAAGTTGTTGTCTCCACCTATATTGGTTGGGTCATGTATTCGGATTCCATCAGAATTTATTATTAATGTATCATCCAGTCGAGTCTAGACTATACCCAATTCTGAAGTGAAATTGTTCACTTGTGCTCTCAGTTTTTTAATCAACGTTGCCGACCTATAGAAGCCATTTTTGTTCTCACACATGCTTTATTTTAATCAAGTATATATAGGTTTTGCTCGGATAAAGAGCATCGATTTGATAAAACAAATTTATAAATATCAATTATTTTTATGTTAATTCAGCTCGAAGTCTACTTCCATCATTAGTGCCGACTGCTTCATCCTGATACGGGCGCTTCCGCTAGGATTTTCCGTTTAATTAATGCCAGCCCCATATAGGACCCTTGGTGCGTTCTAAACCTCAAACTTACTATTGCTACATCTCCCCCTTCCCTCAGAGATCGTCATTGGCACCGAGCTTAAACGGTCATATGCGACAGCTCATGGTCCATCGGGAATGTTAACGATAACCGTATTGTGCTCTGAGTCCACCATGTCCACGCGATACGGACCATTATTTGCAGCCTGCTGTACCATGGGCTCGACCTTCGTGACCATGACATAGTCGCCGACCCTTAAGCGAGTGTGTGATGGTTGCCTTGCATAACCTTGTCGCTGTGTGGCGCCTAAATATTCTGTTAACTGTTTTAGGCGCTCCTGAATATCCACTATGTTGCACAGCTCATGGGATTCGGGGATTATATGTTCACCTGGCAGTCTAATATTCCCTCCATAGAGCATGGTCGTTGGAGCAAATCCTGTAGCTTTTGATGCTGTAAAGCGCATTGCCCGCTAGACCAAATGTAATTTGTCTCTCCACGTTCCCAGGCTCTCGTTGTACCTACATCGTAGTACCTCTTTCATTGTTCAGTGTGCTCGATCAGCCGTCGCGTTGATCTGCGGGTGATAAGTGACTGTGCGGGAATGCTTTATGTCAAGGTCATTGCACCACATATTAAATTCTCTCGACTCGATCTGTGCACTTTGGTCGGTAACAATAACTTGTGGTGCACAAAATCGACTGAACCATCGTTCTTCTAAGCTCGTTGTAATTTTTTCTGTTGTAATTTTCCTTAGTGGTACAAACTCGACCCATCGGGTAAACTTATCGACCATGGAAAACGCCTAGGACATCCCGCCACGAGCTACCGGCAATAGACATGCGTGGTCGATATGCAGAAACGCGTTCTGTGCAGTGGCATTGAAATCAATCGGAGTGACCTTTTCTCTTTTTTGTGGTTTACAACGTTGAAATGTAGTGCATTGTTGACAATAGTTATGAATTTCTTTGGACATGCCAGGCCAATACAAGTTAAGTCAGACACGAAATATTCCATCATACTTTGGAACACTTTCGATGCGTTTTGAAGGCCCAAAGGTACCCGAGTGAATTGGAAATGAAATTAGGGACCCTGCACCGCTAACTTCCATCGGTCTTCGGGTCGCATGCCTATTTGCCAAAATCCCTGTTTAAGATCAAGCACCGCAAGCCATTTGCTTCCCGCTAGCTGTAGGTACGGAACACACAGAGTCGGCATGGGATATGGATAAGGTTTAGTCGCCGAGTTTAATTGCCGAAAATCAGCCGCTGGTCGGAGCAAACCATCCTTTTTTCGTAACATTAACAATTGGACCTCGAAAAATAGATGAAAATGGTTCAAGAACGCCGGCTTCTATCATTTCTTGGGTTGCTCGAGTCGTTGCTGCCAATTTCTTTGGAGCAGCACCATATATTTTTTGGTGGTTCGTAACCTTCATCTAGTTCTAGCCATAGTTTAAAATGGTCAACCTTCGGCCTTGGACGTTTGCTGCAATTATGAAGATGGAATATAATTTTGTATTGGTTTTTAAGATTTTTACACCACCAGGGTAGACAACTGGTCTCCTGCTGCACCTTAGGTGTACATGAAGACTTTATTGAATTTATGCTTTCAAGACTCGATATGCATGCACGCTTATTTAGACAGTCTATCATCTTAGCCAATTTCCTAATGAAATCAATTCCCAATAAAGGCGTTTAAAAATTCGCTACATCATAAGACATATAGTAGATATTATCATTTATTAATAATTTCGTGTTCCATTCGCCCACTGCCGCCATCGACGCGCCCGATGCCTGACAAAAATTTGGTGTCGTCGGTTTTACGTTGTTTAATGGCCAATTCATTGGTAATCCAGATACATCAGCTTCAGTATCCAATTGCATTATCGCTGGTTGCTCGTTGAAGAGTTCTAAAAATTTTACTTTAATTAAAATACTTACATGTGGTAACGTCTCCCACACTTATTTTTCTTCGAAGGCCATCTGATTCGAAACAATTTTTAGGTTGTCCTGCTGATCTTCTCTCGATCTACCTAACGGAGACTCCAAAGGATTAATATTTTTGTCCTGATCTCGACTACCCTTAATTGTGAGGTAGTGGACCATATTTCCCCATTGAACTGGCCGTTCTCTAGGAGCACTATACTGGGTTAGCTGACGCTTATACGATGTATTCGTCGAAGCTGGTGTCCTTATATATTGACTTTGCTTCCACGCCACTGGTTGTTGCCGTCTAACGCGGACTTGCTGATTATGCCGCGAAGAATTCCAGTAGAGTATGTCGCCTCTTGCCAGATGTTGTAACCGGATCCATGTGTGGAGTTACAGCTGCCACTTTGTTTGTCATCATGGCTGAAATATGAAGAGCTTCACGTCTTTCTTTCAGGCCTCACAGGGCACGGGATATTGCACCGAATCTGGTAGGATCAAGCAGCAAGAACATGATGGCCTCATGCGGTTGCAATTCTGGAAAAGACTCAATTAGCTTCGATAATCACCACTTGTTACGTGCCATGGTATCCAGGAGCATCTAACCCAGTAATGATTTGGGACTGTACAATTCTGAAATCACCTCTTGAGGCCTGGCTCGGAATTGATCCGACACTCTTCTTTTACATTATTCATACGTGAAGACGAGTAGCAATTACAATTGGACTGCTACTGTCCATTCAACTATCTCGTGGACAGACATGCGCACAATAGGGGCTTCTAATGTAAATAAATGTACTCGAGCTGGTGCTTCAAATTTTTTGAACCAAAACTGTGACCTTTCCATATCCAAATGTGCCAGCAATGGTTAAAATTCTTATGACAGTCGCAAAAAAACGTGTCGATTCGGCTGAAAAAGCCAGCGTATTTCTTTCGGATTCCTCTTCAGCGCGGTCGCCATTGTTGTGTCCAACTCTATTGGTTGGGTCGTTTATTCGGATTCTATCAGAATTTATTATTCATGTATCATCCAGTCGAGACTTATTTATACATAATACTGCAGTCAAATTTTTCATTTGTGTAGCCAGTCCTTTAATCAATGTTTCCAACCTAGCAGAAGCCATTTGTAAATTTTCCACAGAAGCTTTATTTTTAATCAAGAATATATAGGTTTTTGCTCCGATAAAGAGCATCGATTTATTAAATCAAATTTACAAATACTAATTATTTTGTGTTCAATCCAGCTCGAAATCTGCTTCCGTCATTGTGCTGATTTCTTCATCCTAAAACGGGCGCTGTTACGATGATTTTCTGTTGAATAAATGCCAGCCCTATATAGGACCCTTGGAGAGTTCTTAATATCAAATGTGGCTCAGTGGTTAGAGCGCAGATTTTGAAACCGAAGTGCCCAGATTCGAGCCCTATCCGCCGAAAATTCTGGACAGTACATGATGAGTTCACCTTAAGGACGAAAACGGTCTACTTAATAAATTGCCCTTTCCACACTACACAAAACTTATTTTATACTGAAAAATGTAAGTAATTAATGGATCAAGTTTTTATTTCAAGATAACTTGGTTAAAGCATCCCTTTCAGGGAGTATATTCAAAATCTACGCGCATGAAGAAAAGTGCTTTTTCTCTACCCAAAATGAGAACATTAAAATCCATAAGTGGTGGCCAACAATATCTCAAAGAAGATTTTAAAAAAAGGTTAATTAGACTGAAAATTTAAAAATATAGTCAAAATGATTCAATTTAAAGAATTCTTATTCCAGAAAAGTTAATATTAATATAAAGAATATTTAACAAAAACTGTTACGTCAGATTAATTCGACAAAAAACAGAGCATTATAGAGCTAACATAGCTTCCTCTACTTAAGTTATACTCAGCTATCGCATTATATTAAACTATAAAATAGACTGGATAATAGAATATAAACTGTCTTGAAACAGTTGACTTGTAGTGATTACAAAATTAAACAATCAATGATTGCACAGGTTGTGGTAACAAATCTTTAAATAAAGTATTCAGACCTGTAGTAAACAACGATCCTTTTGTATTTAACTAGTCGTCGCAAGTACAAAAACTTGATTTAAAGAATTGTTACCACCAACCACGCAATCATTGATTTTTTAATTGTATTATCAATTTATATATGTGGCGAAAGCTCGAAAAGTTATTGTTCGTGAGCGCATAGAAATTGTGCAGCCCAAAATTTACGGTCAGGTACTTTGCGTGCGAAACTACCACAGTTGAAAGTCGCTTACCTAATATTGCTTTCCACATATATGTCTTGCTGTTTGATCATGGAAGGTCAAAACGCGTTAGTGTAGATGACTGGCGGTAGTTTTGCTATGTGCAGCCAACATATCCCGTCAAGTACAACGTGTGCGAGTTTTCTAGAGTTAAGAGCAGCATGCCTCATCTTGCTTTCCATATATATTCCTTACGGTTTGATCCACTTAGGCGGTTTGCCGCCATACTCTGATGATGATCATGAAAGGTCGAAACGCGTAAGTGCGTACGACCGGCAGTAGTTTTTCTAGGTTGTTCGACTACTGATTAAATACAAATCGATTGGTGTTTATTTCAATTTCGCAAACTTGATTTAATGAATAATATTTTTAGTATCACCATTGCAAATAATTAGAGTTGGAATGTTGTCAAATAACGAGACGATGACCGAAGCAAAATTATTTTCGGATAAAAAAGATTATATTTAATTAACAAAATCAATTCAATTGTCTTAATTTCTAAATATGCAAACTAACGCTACAAGTTTACTATTAATTTCTGTGCAATAGTGTAAATAATAGTTTTTTTATTGTTATAAAATGATATATGCTATCAATAATACTTGATGTGCATACAAATAACTTCGTTTTAATCATATAATATTTTTAAAACAGAAGTCCAATGATATTATAAGGTGGTTATGCTTGATTAAGGCATGAGCAAGTAATACTCAACAATCTTTATTTCGTTTTTAGAAATAAATTACAATTTTAGCTATTGTTATTTAATTTAAAGTATAATCTAAAAAAGGATGAAATTAGTATGGCTGACTTCAATTGTATAGAAAAGTGTATAAATAACAAAATATTTACTATTTGAAATTAACTAATCTTAAGTTCACACTATATTTCTGTTTACTGTAATTTCTAATTTTTTTTAGTTCCGAAATTTCATCACCATAATGGGAGGCGTTTTGATTGGAGGTCTCTTTCTGGCGTGCACCATTCCAATATCGTTAGCTCTGACGTCTCGCTACCTAAGAAAATCTCACAGGTTTGATTTTATTTTTAAATATTTGCAAATATACATTTCAGTCTTCCTATTTGACGCAATTTCAATAAATACTTGTTACGCCATGATGAAGACACATGTACTTTTCTTTAAATCATATGATATATGGTAATTTCAATTGACATTTCGGAAAATTAGCTTTAATTTTAAAAGGTAACGGAAGGAATCACATGATTTTAAGCATAATTATCAAACCAGAATTTTAAGGTTCAATCTTTACAGGTGGCCTTAGCCATTTGGTTCACCACAGGCAGCAATTCAACGAAACTTAATTACTGACGCTTCACTGTCAAGGTATGCCTATTGAAATGATAAATTGCCTTCCATTATTTATCATGTGCAGTGGAGATAGTCTCATACTGAGTGCAAACAAGTATAATTTTAAAGAATATAACCACGAAATAAAATACTGAGGGCAAATGAAACCAATTGCGTACGAATTCGGCTTCTATTCTAATGCAGCAAATGACCGTACATCTTTTTTGAATAGACCACTTTGATTTTTGCGCCAATTTTGTTATGTTTTTAAAAATATATTCAAATGATGTTATTGTTAATGTCCCATCGTCTAAGCCGGACTACAATTTTATTTATGTGGTGTTGATTCAATTATGACATTAGCATGCAAAAGTAGCTATGTTTCTGCTTGCCGTTTCCAAGCACATTGATCCTAATAGGTTTAAGTCAGTCTTGAACATTTATGTTATGGAACTGGAGGTTTACTCTTATTAAAATTAAAACATAGTCGACAAATGTTGCACGATGTATCCTTTGCTTCTTTTCCAAGTGAAAAACAAATTAATGTAAGATTCCTTTTTAATATTTTGTAAAAACGAAAAAGGAACATTACAAATAGGTAATACAATTAAACAATCAATGATTGCGCGGGTGCTGGTAAAAATTGTCTTAATCAAGTTTGTGAGCTTGATGTAAACACAAATCCCATTGTATTTAACCAGTCGTCGAACAACATAGCAAAACTACCGCCGGTTGAACACACTGACGTGTTTCGATCTACCATACCCATCTATGAATCTATATAGAAAATTAAGTTTTCGAGACAACAGGAAGTGAGAGCCGCATAGCTTATTTTTCTTTCCATATACATTCATTGCAATTTTATCCTCACTAGTCATTTTGCAGATGATCATCGAAGGTCGAAACGCTTCAGTGCGGGCGACTGGCTGTAGTTTAGCTATGCTTTTCGGCGATTGCTTATATACAATTGGATTGGAGTTTACCTTAATCTCGCAAACATGGTTTAAAGAATATTTAAATTGTTATAACATTGGACACGCCAAATGAACGCATGAATTCCTCTCGCGCAATAAAGATGAATTCCACAAGATATTAAATTTTTCCCTTATTTTTTACAAAACGTGACTAAGTTTTCATTCGTAACTTCTTCGAAATACTCATAATTTGTTTAATAGAAAATTTTTTGCTGGTTTTTTAACATATTGGTTTTGTCTAAACCGTTTCAGTAAAATGTATCTGAAAGAAATCATAAATTTGAGTGAGCCAATTCTCCTTTCTCTGATTTTAGTACCGCAATTTTTTTGCGATTTCTATTATGGTTATTAAGAATATGTTTGCACAAAGTTTTCAAATAGTATGCAAGTTTTCGTCTATTAAGAAGTTATACTACCACTGCTAGTACTCAAAAAAAGTAAACCAATTGCCATTTTGCGTCACTTTTGAATTGTTACTGTATATATTAATAAAGAAATGTGCAAAGAAATCATCGTAGTGGCGCAGAACCATTGTAGTATAGCTAATCAGATGTTGCATTAATTATTTTTTTCTTAAAAATATTTATTATATTAAAAAATGACAAACTACGCTTCCGTATTTCCATATTTAATTTCACATTATTTTTAGTCGGTCAAGATTGGAGTACTTATTAGGTTTAAAACACAAAGACAACAACTATCAGGTAGACGAAAACGTAAACATTGCTTGTGCTCGTGGTAACAACAATCACTGTGCCAAAAACTGTAATAATGGTGGTATAAATCACCTAAATGGCGTAATACGGTCGGGTTTTGACAAAATTGATTCCAGACACAACAAATCTTCCTGTAATTGCCAGTCTTCACCATTGGTCGCAATTCCGATAAGCGACGCCAGGATGCCTCCAGTGGTAACTCGACGGAGTTTAGTATGCGTTAGTCCAATGGACGTGGCGGCTTCGCATAGGTCTGTGCGTCAAAATGGAACTTCTTTTGTCTTTCTGCCCAGCAGTCGAATGAACTTAATCGGGGCAAATAAACTACATTCCAATGCCATGCTCATAAACGAGGCATTTCAAAATGTAAGCTGCTACTAATCGGATGATTGAATTATTGCTTTCAACAATATTAATTACAGCAATATTCAGCATTTCTAAATAACGAATGATACTTTTTCCAACCAAAGATATTCCAATTTGCATTTGAATGAAGTTCTACATCTTTTCTACTGCAAATTTCGATATTCTCTACACAAACTAAATTAATTTATGGAATTTTAAGAGGCTAGATATGTTTCTGCAATGATACCGGTTAAACTTATTCATTTACCTGACCAATGCGTCAACGTCTATAAAGATAATGTATACGAGAAAGAGATTCGTAACACTACCGATTTAAAGTCAGCGTATTCATTTAAAAACCGGTCATTAGATGCTTGAAGTAATAAATTTTTTTTAAACATTGGGATAATTTCGGTAGATTAATTCAAATTTATTAATAATTTATTATCAAGAAAAAATATAACAAATATTATTCCTAAGTATTTCATCATAATGCAATCAGTTTTCAGACCATCTCTAAATCTGGATTAAGTAAAATCCTTTTGAAAAATTCAAATAAGGCAATTTTTGAGGCACCGATTGTCTACATATGCATGCCGCAAGCATCTGACTCTGTATCCTTCCATGCAATTATGAAGGCGATTTGCTCACCATACGTGAATTTTTAAATTGTGGGGCTAGTTAACTTCTATCTTTCAAACAGAAGCATAATTGTTCGGGTTAACAACAGGTAATCTAGAGTGACGTCTAGCATTTCGTAGGGTTCGTTTTTAGGTATTATATTATTCAAATCTGTGTCTCCAGAGCTATAGAGTATGTCGATATGTGGAAAAATCTGTAAATTTGTTGATTAATTGAAACATGCCTTCTCAAGCGATCTAGTACACAAATATTTCTCGACGAATAAATAAAATTTGATACTAAAGATCTAAGTAGACATTTAATAAGGCTTGCTTGATTGATTAATTCTATAAAAGTAAAATCGTTGCGAGTTTCGTTTACATCTTAAGTTTATTTTATTTAGTTTCAGGATATTGCTGTTGAAAGTATTTTACGGAAAAACTTAAACATGGAGTCAAAACCTAGGCCCAACCCTTTATTGTACAGCTTCGACCGAGAAAAACTGAATTGATAGATAGATACTGTTTGTTGGGGAGAATTAATATATATGAAATTTGTATTAGGTGTTGCGAAACTAGTAACAAATTAGTTCAATTATGACCAGAAGGATAAACCAAAGACAGCATGAACAAAAAGTATAATCTCATGCACATTCGTTTTGTGCTTACTAGCGACTCATCAGTACGAGCCGGTATTACGCCCTTTACCTACTACATATTTTGGTGAGGAATGTGGGAAAATAAGACGGTACAATCTCATAGACGAATGTGTAAATCTGCAGAAGTGAAGCTAGCGTCATCTAAAGTCTTGACATTGAGAATTCGACGCTAACTTACTCTTTATATATATATATATATATATATATATATATATATATATATATATATATATATATATATATATATATATATAATATACCGAGTCTGTAAAGGATACCAATAATGTGGCTATTGTATTAGTACCGAAAAGATACCTGGTGAACTATAGCATGCATTGAAATCCATCGTGTTGGTACCATGTACCGACTCGGCAACCATAGTGTTAGTACCAGGTTCTTTTTAGGTACTATAAGGTTGGCATCGTGTACTGACACAGTGGTCATAGAGTTGGTATAACTTACAAACTCGACATATTTATTATATACATTGAGTTAGCGTCGAAGTCGCATTGTGGTGTCTTTATATGATGTTAGCTTTACTTCTGCAGGTTTATACATTCGTCTAGGAGATTGTACCGCCCTATTTCTCGCATTCCTCATTCAAATATATAGTGGTTAAAGGGCGTAATACCGGCTCCTACTGATGTGTCCTCAGTTTGCACGAAACGGATATGCACGAGATTATACTTTCCATTCATGCTATCTTTGGTTTATCCTTCTGTTCATAAGTGAACCAATTTGTTACTAGGTGCGCCATACCTAATACAAATTGAATTGATAAATAACTTTGCATAATACGTTTGGTATTGATAATGAGAAACATATTATCTGGTGATATATAGTTACAACCGTAAATAATTTTAGTTGGTTTAGTCTTTATATACGCGGTTGTGAAAAAGAACTCAATTTAAATATGCATTAACTGATCCGCCATTAGGCGTCAAATGTATCGTTGCGAAGCATACACTTCCTGTTTTTTGTCATTTCTGAAAATGGAGTAAAATTTCAATAAACAAAGTTTTTTATGATCAAAACGATTATGCTACTGTATGTGTATATTTCATTTTAATTATTGGACAGCTTTTAAAACTGACCTGATAATGCGGTATCATGCAACAGATATATTCTGTGATTATTTCCTCAATTTTGCAAAAGATATCAAGCATCCTTAGTATTATCTAAATTGTGTAAAGTTATGGTCCTCGTGTTTCTGTGACGTAAATAATACAGACTCAATAGCCGATATCTAAGAAAATAGAAGGTTTGTTCAATATTAAATTAAGTGAAAATAACAGTGAAAGGTTTAATCTACAAAAAATATTTCAGCGTATACTTTCACTGATACTTTTACGTGCCTGGAGATAAGAGCAAAAATGTAATTATTCCATTCTTTAAATCAAGTTTGCGAGCATGAATTAAACACAAATCCCAGTGTATTTAACCAGTCATCGAACAACATAGCAAAACTACCGCCAGTCACACGCGCTGACGAGTTTCGAACTTCCATGATCATCATCAGAGTGCGACGGCAAACTGACTAGCAGGGATTAATCCGCATTGCATACATAAGGAAAGCAAAATTAAAAATGTGGCTCTAACACCTTGTAGTCTCTCATACATTTCCAGTCCAGTACAATGTATGCGAGACTACTAGACGTGAGAGCTGCATATCATGTATTTTTAGGTAAAGACAAACAATAAATAAAAACAACAACGTAAATTTAAAGAAATCTGTTTTCTGGTATGGCAAAGCCAATTATTTAAATTTATCTTGCTGCTTGACAAAATAAACAGTAAGTTTGGAGAGTAATTCCCTCTTAATACGCGTATGCACACAAGATTACATCCTTTGTTCTTTAAAAAATCAATGATTGCGCGGGTGAAGGTAAAAATTATTTAAATCAAATTTGGGAGTTTTAAGGAAATAACAATCCTATTGTATTTAACCAGTCGCCGAACAAAATGACAAAACAACCGTCATGGAAGGTCGAAACGCGTCAGTACGTGTGACTGACACTAGTTTTCCTATGCTGTTCGACGGCTGGTTAAATACAATGGCATTGGTGTTTACTTCAACCTCGTAAACTTGATTTAAAGAATTGTTATCACCAACCGCACCATCACTTTACGTGTAGATGTAATTATCCAGCATAAAATATTCTTCATGAATGTTCTAATTTATATTAATGCAAATTTATTTATGAAATGCACTATCCACCATTATCACTCGTCTATCAAATAAGAGCGTATTATAATCTGAATTTATCTGAGTTTAAATCATGAATTGAAGGTAAGTAACTAAGCAATGGCAAGCCATCGCATATATTATAACATGCTATTAGATAAACAAGTTGTATAAAACTTTTAAATCCTCTTTATTGAATTAGCTATTTTTGATTTGTTTTATATGTTAACGTTTATGTGGCTTTACTCCGAAATAATAAATATAAATATAATTATATTTAAAAGTTGACAGTCAAATTCAATTAACTTAATAGACAGTTAGGAAGATAGATTGATTTATGATTATTGTATTTGTCTTCTCAGACATTCTATTTTTAATCGTTAGTTCAACGTTATTAAGTATATATTGATTAATAATCTAGTATCGTATCTCGTTCATCTAAAAGCAGTAATTCGACAAAGAAATACTTCTTTATGAACCTTTGGTTTGGGTTTGTTTAAGAGATGTTTATATTGTCCAAATTTAGCAAGTTAGTACAAAAATTTAACATTCTTTTTTAATGAGAGCCTCAATAAAATTCTTTTTAGTTTGTTAACAGAAATCAAGATGTTTATTTTAAAGACGAGATTATGATGACTTTTGATGCTACATATTTCGATCTTTTATTATGTATTTGTACTGTGAATAAATTTAACAGTTTAATTTAGGTTAGCGTGTAATTTATTGTATACACAAACTATAAACAGCCAAATGCACACATTAGGCTAAATCAAACGCTATAAAATATCTTATACAAATACGCATAATATTTAATGTTGTTCTATAAATTATGGTACAATGTTTTCAAGTTCCATTTGCAGGTTCAGCTTCTGGTAGTAAATAAAATGCATTCGCAGTAGCTAATTCCCGACATTAAATGATTGGCTACCAAATTTTATATTTTAGACGTAAGTTGAGTCAAATTATCATATAAATAAGCTGGACGAGATTTCGAAATTATAATTAAATATTGCGTAATTTCCTGTACCCTGGCATTGTAAGCTTACAGGAAACTCGTTTGTACAGGCGAACAATGTATTACAAGCTTATTATACATTTGTTCCAACTATGTTATGTAATCGGAAAAAAAATATATAATTCAGGCATAATACTCTTACCTCATAAGCATCATATATATATATATATATATATATATATATATATATATATATATATATATATGGTAAGTATTCTTTTGGCCCATACTGGGACCAATTTTATTGGAAGTTAGCTCTTCTGCTCCGTTAATACGCATATTTATATGATATTGTATAATTATATATATATATATATATATATATATATATATATATATATATGTAGATGTATATACATACATGTATATATATATATATATACTTCTGAGGAATATCAAACTATTATGTACATATGTTCTCAAAATAAAAATATGCTTTCTTAGAAACTATTATCCAATTTTTTTTCGATTATTAAAGCAGAATAAAATTAAAACATAGAAGAAATATGTATTTAAATGTCTGCTAATACGTATATTTATATGATATTATAATTATATATATATATATATATATATATATATATATATATATATATATATATATGTAGATGTATATACATACATGTATATATATATATATATAATTTCGGAGAGGAATATCAAACTATTATGTACATATGTCTCTCGTAAAATAAAAAATATGCTTTCTCTTAGCAGAAACTATTATCCAATTTTTCGATTATTAAAGCAGAATAAAATTAAAAATGATAGAAGAAATATATTTTTGAATGCGAAAAACTGGGCGCATGCATTTATTTATTGCCCACTACGGATCTATCAGCGCGTTAATCGATATAATACCAAGAGGATATAGCAACAAAAGGCGTAATCCGTTGCACACTTACATTTTTTAACAATCATCAATGAGAGCTAGCACAAACAAAATCCATGAAGATCATAATATGAGGTTTTTTTCGGAAAAATCTGTTGGTTGGAATGGTTGTTGTTTTCATTTATGGTGATATTCTCTCCATAAAATTCAAAATCATGTTATTGGTACACTTTAAGCGTTGTTGTTTTGATTTGACTCAGCGCTATCAATTGCGCTTTCTATAGTTGATTCAAATATTCATTCTATATGCATGTATATATAACATATAGGTGCCTTTCTGACTATATTTACATGATCGGCGTCATAGTTGGAATCGCGAAATGGCCGACACCTATTGATAATTAATTTATAGGCACAAAATACTGGTCTACTCATTTTGTTCATTACGACTTTAGTATATTCTTCAGGACTAAACTGATCTAGCTTTATAATGCATCAGTCATTGCTTGCATATGATTGCATAAAAGTTAGTCTACTGCATTCGACAATATATTTTTAATATAGTCTACAAATCGTTTTCACATTTTAAACTGGTAAATATCTAAATTCTAACGGAAATCCATCTACTATGCCAAGGCGTCATTATTATTTAAAAGATAGAATTTACTGTTAGGATCGAATCAGTACCAATCAGTTTTATTTCTCACTTAGCTTATAAAAGAGAAAACGAATTTTTGAAGCAATTAACATGTAAAAGGTGTTCTGTTTACTTGTTCCTAACAAGGTATTCTAGCTATCGTGAAAATTTTGTCTCTAAGGAAGAGACCAATAATTAATAGATGTGTTTGAAATGGATTTCTATCGACAAACACAGTATTAAAAGATGAATTTCGTTGCGCAGTGCTGTCCTTCTTGTTGTGGATTTGACCGCATTTTTCTTGTGCGGGACAAATGACAGCACTCATAGGTCGGTAAAATCTTTAATTTTCATCATTTTCAGGTGATGTAATTTTTGGCTTCAATTGATGGGTTATAACTTGTCCCTTCTTCTTTAATCCTTCAATTAGCTGCTTGTCTGAAAATGACATTGGAACAAGATTTTCCCGCACAAGGAAAATGCGATCAAATCCAAAACACAATATTAGTCCTGTTTATATTTGTTTACCTCAGACTTGTTTTGCGAAACAAGGTAGTTACATCCACTGCCTTCATTTTTACACCGGAGATTTCGGCTTCCTGTATCGGACGCCTGTCTCAGCGGCAAGCTCATAGCATCAATAACTTGATGTATAGGCAATACAATTAAACAATAATTGATTGTGCGGGTGGTGGTAAAAATAATTTGAATCAAGTTTGCGAGCATGAAGTAAACACCAATCTCATTTTATTTAGCAAGTCATCAAACATCATGACAAAACTACCGCCAGTCACGCACACTGACGCGTTTCGTTCTTCCATGATTATCATCAGAGTACGACGGCAAACGGATCCTTGATAGTCATTTTGCCTTCGTACACTGATGATGATCATGGAATGTGGAAACGCGTCAATATGTGTTCATGACGGTAGGTCGTCCATGTTTTACAACGACTCGGGAAATACAATGAGATTGGTGTTTACATCAGGTTCGCAAATCTGATTTAAAGAATCTGACATTGAGTTTCAACTGCTTCATCGATATTTACTTGTAGGTATCCTAAATATAACTGATTTTTCAATAGTTAAGCGTGCGTTATGTAGGTGTGTGTATGTCTTCACATTTACACTCACATAAGTAAAAGTATAGTAATCTAATTACACCTACTGATGATTTATAATATAAACGAAAACGATGTCTGTATGTTTGACCGTTTGTTTAGGACTGTGAAATAATCAGTTACAGATGACAACCTCCATTTGTGCATTCAAACAGGTGAACCTATTGTGATTACTGTCATTTCTTCTACACACATTAGATCTATTTATAAACAATTAATTTTCTAAACCAAGTTTATTTGAGTGTCATCTAGGTAAGCTAGGGAGCATATATTTCGTATACACCGATTACAATTTTTTCCAATTAAATAATCATGAATTAGTAAAATATAAAGTTTCATTAATAAGTTAAAATGAAAGGAGAATCATAGAAGATATTCAAAAATTTCCTACTGGAACAAGGATTATATTAATTTTTTAAAGGAAATTTACTTTTTACATAAATGTTTATTACTGAGGTTAAAACTTCATAAAGAATCTAAGTTTATAGAGCTAGTAGCTAAACAAGCAACAAAGGATGAAATTATAAATTAATGCTAAAATATCAGGAACTGTGTGTGTTCCCGCTATCTGTTTTGTTCCTTGCAGTCAAAGTAATTACTATTCTTCTTGACCGCTTTTCCAAATCTGATTTGTACGACCGTAATTACTATTCTTCTTGACCGCTTTTTCAAATCTGATTTGTACGACCCTCGTTTTCTACCATTATTTAGTGCTGTGTTCAAATTCGAGCCTAGTGATATTTCTACGACAATTTTACTCATTGTGTCAACGGTAGATTTACTCTTAATGGATCATCAAATCATTCATGTCCATCTATTGTAAACAAACATTGTTACGCGTCTTTAACCGTCCTAGTTAATTGTATGCTCTGTATATACTGTATGACGTCCATTATTTAATCTACTAACATGTCTATATTTGCATGCGGCCAAATGTTTCCCTCTTCTTGCCTTAATTGGGTGCGTTGTTTCACCAAAAAAATGAAATTAGAATCCTTACGTGAAATTGCATACACTCATGATCTATTTAAAGGTTCAATTTTCTCCTTTTGTTAAATGGCATGTATATTGCATTTATATGCTAAAATCTGTATTTTCTTGTTTATTATGTGGTGAAGTATTATCATGACTCACCGATCTTCTCTTGTTCTATCTAACATCATATACTTACAATTCTGATTAAATTTGTTTATGACACTCATCATAATTGCTTCCATTGTCTTTAGAGGGTATTCATTACCATTTAATATATCTCGCAATCTCCCGCTGTTTTGAATTTGTTAATTTCAGTCTACTAATTGACATCGATTTAAAGATACCGATATTCATTATATGGGGATGATTTGATTTTAAATTAAAAGGGATACATGAGCAAGTATCCAGCATATAAATGTCTCTCTAATTTATAACATTTCTAATTAATTTGACATCCATTAATAGTAATTTACCACATGATTCTTCTTTAATCGTAAATTTTAGTACAGTCACTTGATTGGCTAATTTTATGAAATTTATCATTTCATCCTCCACATGTGTCCAAATAACTAATATGTCATCCAAAAATCGTACATACGTTTTTGGATTTACAGGTGCCATATCTATGATGTTTTTCTTCATGTAACGCACGAAGACATTTGTTATTGGAAATGACAATATTTGGCCCATTGGAAAACCTCTAATTTGCTTCTAAAATTCATTCCTAAATAAAAAGTAAGTAGAGGCCATGCACGTGTTCATCAACTCCCCTATATATCCAATCGTAATTTTGCTTTCTTCTTATATTACCGAATGATCAACCATAAAATGCTGGATATATTCATGTGTTTTGGGTACTGGTTTATTGGTTTACATAGACTTTCATTGGCTATCTCATTCAAATAGTATGAGTTCGCCAGTGTGTTGTCTAAGAATTACGAATATTTCCGCATTCTGTGATATAGAAAGTTAAACATTTTATCTGTTGGAATGTTGGACATTAACAATCGTTTTCAAATTGTTCGCTGGTTTATGCATCTATACTTAACCATACAATTTAGGCGCAAATTTATCGCTTTGGGTGCTTAACAATCCTATTATTAATCAATAATTTAACATCTCCGTGTACCTTATATGTAGGTTCTTGATGTTTAATAATGCATACAAGTATTTAGTCTTGTTGTTCACACGTTTATCATTGCACACCAATTGAGTTTTCAGAACCATCGCTCTTTATTTTTATGTTTTCAAACACATCACATAGTTAGTTATTAACTATTTTTCTGAGACTATATGACTTCATGATTCGAATAACATTTATGATCTGCGTGCATTTACATAAATTTTGCTATGTCCAAATCAAATTTAACCCTATTTTTGTCTAAGAGGAAATGTGATTATTTAATGGCCTCAGCACTTATTAACTTTTTTAGAAATTTCTGAATATAAATAGCTATTTTCCAACCAAGATTAAGTATTTTCAACGGATTCTCATTAAGTTTTATTTTAGAAAGATTTGACTTCCGATAAGTTACATTAGCTACAACCTTAACTATTGTCGGTTGTTATGCTTCAAATTCCAAAATTTTATACTATGTTAAATCCTGATCTTTTCCATCTTTCTGCTACGAACCTTATCAATAGAATTATCTTTACATATAACATCGTCTAGGTGTAACGTGAAAGTTATATATGGATTTTTTTAGGTTTCGCACTGATCAGTTCAAATTTTTCTTTCTATAAATCTTGAAATATTGTGTTCATTTAGCTTAAAATGAATTCATGTTTATTTCTGATCTGTTTGGTCAGCCAATTAAGTATTCAAAAGTATACACAAAAACAAGCGCCTTACCCGATTTTAACATAAATATTAAGCGGAAATTGATTTTGAAAAATTTTAGCCAATTTTTATTCGATATTCTAATCAGAGCAAATTGAGAAACTAAGAATGAAATGTTAAAACATTTATAATCAAGCGTAGGCCATTTCTTTAAACATAAGTTTTGGCCTGAGACTGATTGTGGAATATCACACACGAAGAAAATTTAACTACGACACGTGCCCTGTTAAAGAATAGTAAATACCTTAATTAAACCTATAAAATAAAGTAGTCATGTAGCAAACAGAAGTAAAGACGTTTCTGAAGACAGTTAAAAGACTAAAACTGCCATCAATTGTAGTTTTAATAATATTTGCCGTTGTTCGATAGACCTTCAAACTAATAACCAACGGTTTTTGCCTTATTTAATATACCGCCATAGTAACTCTGGATTACAACTTAGCATTGAATTTGAGAAACGCTGTGTGGAAACTAATTATATAATCTAAATACACGTTGTAAAAACAATTCCTCCTTCCACGTAAATTCCTGTAGAGTAATTTCCGCTTTATATTGGTGTTTTATTATTAAGTGTTCTTAATGATACATTTAATGAAATACACATGAAAGCAAATAAGAAAAAGTATCCATTAAGAAAAGTGTTGTCCTGTGGGTAGCAATCATACACTCTCCTATAAATACCACCATTCACGAGCAAAAACACATTTTTTCCTCTCAGCAAACACCATTGCATTTATAGCATTTTTATTGTGAGAAACAAATAAAAGCGGCATTCATAGAGATTCAAAAATATATATTGACGGCTCACGGAACATACAGTCTCTAAATTCTGTAATTTCCTTAATTGTCAGACTGCTTGAGAAATCAATGGTTACGTGGGTGAAGATTTTATAGGACTCAAACAGGTTTACAGAATCGAGGTAATGATCAATTTCGTTTTATCTATTCAGTCACATAACATTGAAAAATTTCTTTTAATCGCATGCAATACTGAATTTTGACCTTCCATGGTAATTAACTAAATGGAATTTAAATCTGAATAACGATGATAAAATCAATCGCCATAGATTAACTCTAAACAGTCTTAAATTTGGCCCTCCTCAACCATTCTTCAATATATTTTATTTGACTGAAGCTGGGTTATAAAATTTCTATGCAGTAACAAAAGTTGTCAGTACGTATGACTGACAGTAGTTTTGCTATGTTTCGCGGCTCCTTAAATAAAATAAGATCGGCGTGTGGCCCAAATCTGCATCATCGACTGAAAAACTTGTTAGAATGCTTGTTGCAATAGTGTGACGATAAATAAAATATTTACACAACAAATGATTTATATTAGACGACCAGTAATTAATGATTACTTCAAATTTTACAGTAATTGATTGCGCGGGTGGTGATAACAATTCTTTAAACCAAGTTTGCGAGCTTGAAGTAAACACCAATCCCATTGTATTTAACCAGTCGCCGAACAACATAACAAAACAACCGCGTTGCGGCTGGCGGTGGTTTTGTTATGTTGTTTCGACGACAGTTAAATACAATGATTTAAAGGATTAATTCAAATGTATCCATTGTAGTAATAACACGAAAATCCTAGAACAGGAAATAATGCTTCATGAACCAATACTTGTTTCTTTTTTCTTGGAATTATGTTTATATGACTGTCTCTTTGTAAGTTCTGTTCAACTTCTTAAGATTTACACTCCTAGAAGTTAAGTCATTGCCATTTATGGCACAAACGCGGAAGTTTTACAAATGAACAGTAGCATTCTAGTTTCCAAAGACGAATCATGATTTACCTACGTATTCTCTTCATATTTGTGCATGAAAAGATTTTACATTGATGTTGTTTTTATTGTGGTGGACTAACATGTATACATTTCTGCATTAGATAATATAACCTTAAAATAATTTAGACAGTGTATGTAAGGCTACTAGTTTTAAGAACCGCATATATGATTCGCGATAACATGAAAGATATTACAGTGTGATTCGCATTACTCCTTCTGTTGTCGTGATCTTATGTTAATCATGGAATGTGAAAACGCATCGGTACGTGTGACTAACGGTATTTTTTATTGTGCAATTGATTTGGTACAATGGGATCGGTGTCTATCTCGAGCTCGTAAAATTGATATAAAGTGTTTAGAAGGATAATTGCTTATGCAGAAAAGAAGGATATGCTACAAAAACCTATTAAAATTATTTTGTTCTTGAAGTTTAAAAATATTTTTGCTTCTAGTTGTGCATAATCATAACTGTATATAAAAAGACAAAAAACACACCTTGTTTCAGAACGTTAACTATTTCCCCTTCTATATCTATCTTTCTTTCACACAAACAAACACAATCAAACTCACGTTAATTTTCTTGCGCAACTATTGACGGTTCGGAAATTTTAAACATTATGGATAAAGTTGAGACCTTTTGAGTATATGTTGGTTATCTTTCCCAGGGTTGCTGAAATAATGACGTAAAATAGATTCCCTATGTTGCAAACGCTAAGCTCAGGCACCAATAATGTTATGATTCTATTGTAAAGCATTTACTCTTTACCTTGTTTGACCTCACAATTTTCATTTGCTTATTTACAACAGAAATTACAGCATGTCCAGTCAACTCCTACGTCCCTAATAGTAGCAGAAAAAATGAACTGTCTATCTCAGGACGAAAACAGTGGTGGTCCGGGAGAAATTTACGAGGATGTTCGGCCAACTTGCACCACTGAGTACTACGCTAATGATAGAAACAGCTACGAGGGTATACTGGACGTGGACGAAACCGTTGTGGATAATAAAGTTCTTCAGGATACCGATGAATCGTTGAGCCTTGATTTTGATTTAAAATCAAACCAAGCCGGGAAAATGAATAGAAACAACTTCAGCGTCTATAGTAACTACAGCCTAAATTATAATCACATTAATTGCAACTCAAATGAGGGTCTTGCATCAGCTAGCCAAAACGACTCTAGTTTGTACGCACGTGTGAACGCTAAATATTGCCCATCGACTAATGGAAATGGTCGCCAAATCAAAGCGATGTACGTTCAGAAATTTCCATTTTCCTTTTCTCTCTGAAGAATATATGTATGGAAATAAATGCATGTCTTATAAATGCGTACTGCATGGTAATATTATATACAGAGTCATGCGTTTTACCTTATAAATATCGCATAAAAAGTAATGGGATGATTAAAGTTAACACCAATCCCATTGAACTTTACAAATCTTCGAAAAATATCACGAAATAAACGTTAGTCGACGACTGGTCAAATACAATGGGATTGGTTTTTACTTGAAGCTCGCAAACTTGATTTAAAGCTTTGTTACCACCACCCGCGCAATCAATGATTGTTTAAATGTGGTGATTAGGCTAAATAAATGAGTCGCGTGATTTAAATAATTTTGATTAGAAGATCGCTTTACGTATAAATCCAGATTTGTGGCTTATTAAATGCTTGTCATTAATGGCATTTTCTGAGATTGAACGCTTAATCTTTTTGTAAGTCTGTTTCCAAATGCATAATTTATTTTAATAACAAATGTGAATATATTTTATTTCGTTTAACAAATGCAAAATGTGAATGATTAGCTAAAATAAAAGAATATCATTTTAAGTTTGGCGCAAATTAATTCTAGTTTTTTGGATAATTTCATTGCTAGATAATTTCTTGAACATTTTCCTACCAACACAAATATAGAATTAGACGCGTCATATAACTTTTCAAATCTCAATTCATACAAAAGTTATTCATTCTTTTTAATATGATAAAACTAAATAAACACAATCAAATAATACCTTCATAAATAAGAAGGTAAAGCAAATCTAAATTCAATCAAATTACGGGTTATATTTACATATACATATATATGTACATATATATTTACATATATAATTTGTATTTGTTAAAAAATATATATATATATATAGATATCCTCGATATAAAAAGACCGAACAAGAAAGTAAATGCAATTTATTATGTAGACCGGTTTCCTCCAAATTGGTAAGTCGTGAAGTATGGTCCTGAACTGCCGTAGCTAAACCTTGAACCAGGGAACATTTTTTCAGTCTTGCAACCCATCCATTACGTCACTTAAGCTCCACACTTCAGGCACATTTCAGTTAAATAATATCTATTTTTGAGCAATCCTTTCTTCTAGCGAAGCCTAATTGGCATCGCTTTGGACTAAAATTGCCAACTAGCTGTTTGCAATCTGTCAATACGGACGGATATCATGCAACCTCGAGAAGTGCTGCTTAAGAGATTAGAGTATTATCCCTGGATTATATATAGTCAAAATAGATTAAACAACGCATCGGAGAGCATGCATAATTCTTCGAGTAGACCGGTTTTGTGCTTATTGGGATTTCTTCAAATATTTACAAGAATTTCCTCAACTATTGCTAGGACTGGCGCACATTTATTTCACAGACTTTAAACTTATTCATTTTGCCATTTTCTATAGTAAACAAACTTACATTTTATCAGTCTTTACCTCAGATGGAGCATTCTTGGAGTCGCACTAGACATATTGGATGAAAAGTTAATCTGAATAATGTTTTACTTCAACATAACTTACTTAGGGGGCATGTTGTCTATCCCACAAGGAGAATTCGGCCATGAATAGTTGAACTTTAGATCAAAATCGATTCCAAATAAGCTCCATATGATGGATCAAATGATCAAAATTAGTTCAAAAATGAAAATTGCAAATATTGTACGATTTTGGTGGCACAGAGTACAAGTGGTAAGACTTTAAAACAAATGCACTCCAGTTCGAGACACAGGCACGATAATCCTGGAAAATAATACATGAGTTTCTAATAGGGACTTAAAATATTTACCAGAAAATTTGCATTTGCTATCCTTAGAAAGTCGAGTTAATACTGGCCATATATATGCAAAAAAATTGTTTAAAATCTTTAATACTATTTCGCATTCCTAATTGACTTTGATTTGAAATAAGGGAACAACCAATCAATAGCGTGTGTCAATTGTTTGGTTGTTCTCCTACTTCACATTTCAATTTATATATAAAGAGATGTTCATTTGTAGATACTTAAAAATAAAATGAGAAAGAAGCGGTTTTTGGATCTGATAAAATTTCTTTTTATTTTGAACATGGAATAGGGTACTATGTACTTAATAAGTACCCAAAAAGGACGAAACGGTTCAACTTGATGAATTCCATTTGTCAACCTATGCAATTAATTATATCAAGTTAGCGAGTTCGAAATAATCTAAAACACTTTATGTATATATATATATATACATATATATATATATATATATATATATATATATATATCTATATATATCTCTTAAAAGTTCGTCATTTTTAAAAAGTTTTAAAAATGGTGAAACTCGTAACGATAAATTTATTAAAGAAACGTGAATGTCGACTTTGAAATCTCTAACTAAAACGAACTGACTAATTATCGAAATTTGTCCAACACATGCATATGCATAAAAATTACGTTGTGCTAATACCAAGGTAAACGCTATGATCAGAGACACAGGGTTAGTTTGTTTTCTCTACCATAATCAATGATTACTTTTATTTATTTCTATTAACATTGGAAGCATTTATTTCTCTGCAAGTAGTTGATAATGTAACAAATTAATTTCGGTCAATAATGTTATGTATATGAATTAACTTTAGCTATTCGCGCAGTATGAAAAGACGAAAGTCTGAGCAGACCAGCTCGAAGCATTGCGTCTCCAGTACCAGTCCCTTACCACCACTGCCACCACAACGAATTGATAGTCATCAATGTCAATCTCCCTGGACAGCTTGTCTCGGACCAAAACTTGAAAGCGGCAGTACGCGTTCTTTGTTTGACAACTCAACCTATTCGCCGCATAGATACTTGCATAGAAAACATTTCGCTTACAATCGTCACTCCTATTCATATCGTGCTCACCGTTGTAACAGAAAAACGTCGATAAACGTAAATAAATCCAAATACCTGCATTCATCAAAGAAATTTTGGTCAAGAAATTATGTCAAATGCAATGGAAAACGGCGGAGTTTAAACGAAAAACAAATGAAGCGGATAATGTTTGCTACTTATGGCAAGAGATTTGTCGAAAATAATGGCAAATTGGCATTGCGCATCAGACCAGATTTGGAAGGGCTCAGTCATCGCTCGACCATGAAGTCAACTAGAATCTCATCCAATTTGTCGGCCGTTAGTACTTCAAATTCGGCAAATGACACGTCAATGATATCTTGTTATGCTGTAGAAGAGATGCCAACATATTATTATGAGGACACTCACTGTGACGATAAAACTGATGCAAGACATCAGACTAACACTATATGGAACATAGCAGCAATGCAAAATCGTAGAGCTGAAGCAATACAGGGCAATTTTTTTTCTACTGGCGCCTTGCACAGCATCTGTCGGGCTAACGACAACAAAGTTAACGCTGGCAAGAAATCGATAATTGTAAACCAGAAATATGAAAATTGTGATGACGCTGATGACGGAGCCTACCTAATAAGTAGGAATTATGAAGAAAAAAATGCGAAGGTCAAGGGCTTACGGCACGCGCAAACTGATAATAACTGTCTATTAAATAGTTGGAGGTATGCCGATAATGTTTCATCATTGTCTTTTGTACCTGAAAAAATTAATGGCCAAAAGGACTGCCACAAATTCAATAACAATCAGCATCACAGCAAAAAAAGTGAGATAGTTTCATCTTTAACGAGATTTTATTCGAATAACCAACCACTGCACTACTCAAAGCAAATGACTGCAAACCTGTCTGAGTGAGTTTGATTGGAATTCTAATTATTTTTGTTCTCTATTACGGAATATTCGTCTAAAAAATAATAAATAAATAAAATAAATAAATAAATAAATGAATCTCTAAAGAATTTTTGGCTATTTGGTTTATTGTTGCACAATTATATCACTTAAAATTTGTACAACAGCGCATCTTCTCCATATTTTCAACGAAATAGCCTTTAATAAAAAACAAATTTCATCGCCAGTTTTACCTTCACATTTATAATATTTGTATCGTTTTAATGTTATTTGAAAAAACTACGATGTATTTACCTGTTTTTAGGCTAGCGATGCTGTATAAATTTGTCTTTATTATAATGTTTTGCCTCAATAAACAGAATATATCTCAACATACATTACATTTGTAATGATATATTACAGAAATAAATAACTGTATAAGTATAGTGTTTCGTCTGCCATGTTCATATCGAATGCAGATATCCGTTCATTTCAGCTCTGCCTTATGGCCTGGGGCTTCAAACATTATATCAACTAAAAATTCGATATAAATTCGCACAGGGTGTGCGGAAATTATCATTTTCGTATTCCAATCTGCGTTTTACTAAACTTTGAACGAAATATTGCAAATAAGCTTTTTTCTCTTGATGAAACTACTTGACAAATTCTCAGCTTACTCTACAGATAAATATCAATAACGTGATGTCAGTAACGTGGTGTACCACAGTTGCGGCGCTTCCTAGTTAATAAGTATAACTCTTACAATTGCAGCGTAAGCTGAGAATATGCTTTGACTGAGCAGATACTTCATAGCAAGTAAATATTTGCCCAAGTCTTCTGAATAAATACAATCAAATTTCATAGGACTCATATCATTATAAATCTGACCTTGAGAGAGTGAAATGATATCACGGTTTTGGCCATTTTGGAAATTGCATTAAAAATTCCAAGGACCTCAAACAGAAATTGAATCAGGTACGTTTGCCATTGCCAAATCAAGAGATCTATAGTTTAATTTCACCTTAATGTTTAGATTTCGCTTCTTTTAAATAAGAAAGCGCGAATGCCTTAAAGATTACATTAGATATGCCTTAAAGTACAATTGATATGCAAAACAAACTGGATTTTATTTATAGCTGCGTGTGCTTTTAATGATAAACAATTGACCGAGAAAACTGTCTAAAATATTTCTGACGTTATTCCTATGTATATACATCTACTTGGCAATTTTTTTGACCTACATAATTAACAATTGCAAAGTATCAAGAAGCTTCATTTTTATCATAGATATAATTAAAGTAGCTCATATTTTATCTAATGAATATGAAAGTGCTGACTTCCGTCAAGAAATCAGAATCATGATTTTTGTTGAAAGTTTACAGACGGAATTATTATGATTCGAAAAACATCAATCTGGATATGTTATGTATGCAATCATACAATGAAAAAGGATATCTAATGTGCTGCAGTACCTGCCATTTATGACATAAGTGCACCAGTGGCTATTTTTAAAGGTATTGTGAATGCCAGCGTGTTACCCCAAAGAAAAAATAGACTGTGGCAGCGAGGGTTTCAAGGGAGTCCTGGAAACAGTAGCCGAGCAAGAGTAAATAATTATAAATAAAAAATTATTTATTAAATTTGTTTTGCTATGGAGCGCGGTTTATGTGAGCAAATTCTGCTTGATAATTTTACTTAATAAAGATATTTGTTGCAAAAAGTAACATGCCATCTGAATCTTTGTCAGGAGAGATGCTATAATTGATATCGGGACAAAGAAATACCGTTACCGACGTGTTGATGAGTATTAAAGCTCGCCTAAAGTAAATGGGTATTGTTAATACTGTGAGATCCAGCATAAGGGACAAAATCACATGAGGGAACGCAATACATACCTGACTAAGATAGCCGTCACTCAAAAACCATTTTACAAGATAATAAAGTGTTCAAATACAGTTTCGGTGGACGGTGTACGAATATACTGCGTTTGTCCTGCGAAAGCAGAAATTGATAAACGCCTTTGTTTGGACAATCTTGGTAGGACGCGTATAAATTATGACAAATGCTTAAAAAACTACACAGGAGCAATATTTAAATCCCAGCAGAATATATAAGTCGCACTGTTAAAAAAGACAGCGGTAAACTATACCGTCACTAATAAAAAAATACTAGCAGTAAATGGGTCCTACTAAAGTTTTGATATGCTGTCATCGGTGTGCATATTTACGTATTTTTCAATCAAAAAGCGTCAGACCATTGGTTGTCTCTAGGTATTGATAAGAAACGGGTATATCGTGGTATTGTAGTGCTCGTGGAATACGATAAAACGATTCACCATCCAACACGAATCGGAAATGCAGTAGCCGATACACTCATCGTTATTTCTGCTGTTCAGGTGGCACCATTTATCAAAGTCGCCAAAAGGGCAACGATGACCCTTATAAGGATGTAGCCAAGCAGCTAAAAAACGACAGACGGATGTCCACAACATATGAAGCTTTAATCCTACAACATGGACTCCGATATGTAAAGAAAAAAAGTTCAATGGTTTAAAAGAGTGAAAAATTACCTGATCTGCGTTTTGACTAATACAGTGTGAATTCGATTTATTTTGTTTCTTCAATATATTTCGGCGGCTGTTGTCGGCCGTCTACATCAGTTCACCCATCATCACAAGTTTTACAAAACAGGCTAGTGAAGCATGTTCAATGGCTTATTCCAGAATACATTCGATCAAATATGATCGCCACATCGTAACATTTCAGTCGCGGTTTTGTTGTTAATGTATAGCACATCATTTATGCGCCTGCTTTCATAATTGTTCTACATGCCATTTGTGTAATCACACAAGACGAAAATGCAACTGCTATTGACTTCAATAACACCGCACTAATTCGATTTTGCGCATCAACTGGATGAAGCCGCTGCCACTGGTGCATGGCGGGGCAGCATATGTGGTCTTTATGCTAGATAGCTTTACTGAATGTGTCGGGCATGTACTTATGAGGCAAACAGAAACTACGAAAAATTAATGGTGCGTACTCAATCGACCTGGTGCATTACAAGTTAATGTTACGGTCCAGGCTGCCCAGTTCATGTTGAACGAATTTAGCCAGTCTTAAAACAAGCTTGATATAAAACATTTCTACGCTGTGTTTCACAATTCCATACTAACGTGTCGGAAGTACGACTGCGGCGTACGATGAGGGGGGTTTTTCGTTTTGGTGAAGAAGTCAATGGTTCCTGGCGGGATATATTACATTTAATTGAGTATACCACGCGGTAAACATTGCCAAAAACTACAGGCTTTGAAACGGCAACTGTTGTCTATAGAGTGCATATACCTCTGAAAGACACAGCGGTAGCCCCAAGACCTGCAAAGTCGCTAAAATATATTAGATATTCTGTAAAATCCAACGACCTACGCACACGAGACAACTAACAGGGACTTCGTTATGGTGGTGAATGTCGTACTCGTAGCGCTACACACTGGAAATAATGGTCCGTATCATGCAGAGAAGTTTAACGCGGAAAACGAATCAAATTTCATAAACATGCCCAATAACCTCCTCTTCGTAAGAGATCTTGTTAAAACGCTAGTGGGACAAATGTATACAGAAGCCGAAGATTTATAGAATATAAAAGCTTTAACAAATGAAACGGTTAAATTGAACAATGTGGGGCTATAATTATTTTTTGGGCAGACAGATTAAAATCAACAATTTTTCTTTCTTTCAAGGATGCTTTTGGAAATTCGTAACGCATCACAATTTTCCGTGTTATTCTATAGATCAAATTACAGAATTGGCATTTATTAAATGGAAAAAAAATTGATGAATTTATTTTGAATCCTTAAAGACAATTTAGAAAGAATTTTTCAAATAGTTTAGATAGTAATGGGGCATATGCTGCCAAAAAATGTATTTTTCATTTTGCAAAATTGGAATGTTCGGACAATTTGATTCTGTTATTGTTAAGGAGTTAAGTTTGTATGTGAATTTACTAAGCATTTGAACTTTAATTTGAAACGTTATTATAAAATGCATTTGACCATTTCATTAATTAACTGAATGTTTAGAATAAATATGACATTTTTAATATACAAGTTTACCTTAAATAAATGTTACTAGGGTGATGACAAATAACGTACACAAAATACTACTGTTATTATTTGTATTATTCATGTTTATTTTTATATCTGCCAATAAGGGCTCCACGTTAGAAAAACACGTAAGGCTCAATCAACTTCGTTGGTCCGGTCACTTTTTGCGTATTCTCTCAATTCGATTGTCCAGTAGAGCTCTGTTCTCACATCTGGCGTAAGAAACAAGTTGGGCAAATTTTGACATGGCAGAAACAATTGAAGTCACTTACATCCAAACTGGGTTTTATAGAACCCGATCGTCTGCCGTGATGGAGTCCACGTGCGCATCATATTTCTTGGTTAGAAACACTTAGCGATATGGCATCGAATCAAATTCAGTGGCCATGTTGTTGCAGATGTCGAGTAGACTCATCTTCGTAACTTTCTTAGTAGGGCAATTTTAGCTGCGAGGTGTGGTTGGTTTATGACATAATACAGTGAAAGCCCTAAGGAGGCTGTATTTCTGATGGTGCTGACTTGGCCATAATTGTGTTGTGGAGATGTTTATTTTGCTTCATTTCTCTGAATTATCTTGATAAATATTCTCAAAGTAACGAGGTATTCTGTCTCTTTCT
>JAQBSW010008343.1:0-34839 GCA_029291075.1 Eudiplozoon nipponicum | reverse complement strand
TAAAACAAATAATTTTGATTTTTTTTATTAAAAAGACGAAACATCCATTATGAAAAATAATTATTTTATTTTACAATAGTTTAAATATAGTCCGTCCAAAATTGCCTTTGGAAATTTTTTTTCTATGCACAATTCGTTTGTAATTAAGAATTTAAAAAAACAATTCTTTGCACTGACGAAAACACCAAGGATTACTCTGAAACAACAATAATTATTCAAAAGAATGACACTAATGCGCAAGTCGACACAAACGAAAATTGCAGGTAATTGAAAAGTAACATAAAGTACATACTTTGTATTTATGCAAAGTATTTCTGATGTGTTACGTTTTAGTTCAGCGTCTTGGTGTGTTTTCTTAACATTATAATTAGGCGAAGATTTTCTAAACTCTCAATAGCCTTCTTAGTTCGTTTACATTATTTGTGTTTAGATTTCATCCGAAACATTAGATATTTTTTTATTGAATTTCATTTTTGAAGCTAAATCCTGCAAAATACCCTGATCATCGTAACTTACGCAAGGAAGTACCTAAACGTTGTGTAGTTGAGATATATGTCGCCAAACGCATGTTTGTGAATGTTAGAATACCACACGTAACAATTCCTGAGCAGATTTTACATCATGGAATGAACAACAACCAAGAACGCATAGCATTCTAATAATAATCGTTTTAATACATGTCAGATTGCTTAGGTCAAAGTCGGCCACAGTAGTGTTACATGAAATCTATGAAGTCTGTTATCGGTCCTTTTAACATTCCGTGTCTAAAAATTGTCTAGCTAGAAACCATCATAGAGTCTCTGAATCGTGAAAGTTTAGTAGGTCAGTTTTGTAGATTTCTTTATCCGAAATTACCAATATTTCAAAGGAAGAATTGTTTTCAAATTATATAGACATTTCCATCTTACATAAGTTTGATAAGTATTCGAAATGTGGTAATACAGCATAGTAAAACATTTAATTTGCAAAAATTAAAGACTAAATTTAAAGGAGAATAAGCATGATTTTCTCCTCAAATTGCTGGAAACTTAATCAGCAGACTAATGTAAACTTATTTTCTATCATATCAGATAAGTCGAAGTGCTTTCTAGACACCATTTACCGAGGTACCAACGCTTTTGCTAAATAATTGTGATATAAGTATAAATTCAAACTATTTCTATTATATTGTAAGGAAAAAAATGCTGCCATACATTGTCAAAATATCGTTAGTATACAAATTAATCTCAAAATTATGCCTGGCGTATTGTATCAAATAATATTTAAATGATTAATGAAAATCTGTCAAATTATTTTTCTCTCTCTCTCTCTCAAAGGCAAATAATATTTAGATAAGCACCGCCAAATGTAGGAATCTCCGATGAACAGACCGTGGCTAAAATGGATGTTTTAACAGTCCAGTCATTTCAGTATAAATTATTCATGAACTGTGCTGTTCTAGAGTGCACTTTTAGCCTATAAATAAGCTTAATTCTAGTCGTAGTCACTTTCTTATCTGGAGACTAATAAGCGTCATCTAAAATTAGTGGTCATTAGAAGCCGAGAGAAATCCTTCCTTCAAGTGAGTGCCAAATTTGGCTGAATGCAAATTGAAATGTACTCAAACTCTGGCAGAATAGACGTATTTAAGTTAACTCTGCTAATCTGTAATAAGCATCAATCCTGCCGTGTCTAACTAGTAGCATAGCGGCAAAATAAATGTTTATTACCGTGAGACTGTGGTTGTTATTTTATAGCTATCGGCCGAGTAGATTCAATGGATTTTGAATTTATCTAATTAAGGCAAAATTGATCTGTAAAAGTTTATCATCGCCCACAAAATTTATTAATGTTCAATTGTATGTCCTGTGTACGTAATGCGTAAACTGCAAAAATTAATGTTCACACCTGCATAGTTATTTTGGAGCCTACATTTCCAGTCGCGTAGTATGTATGCAAAACAGGTAGAATTTAGAGCCGCATAATTACATTTCCCTTATATAGATCCTTGGAGTTTCAAAATGCTGCATTATTTATGATTAATAGTAGTTCTTCTATGCTGTGCGTTTGGTCTGTAATGAAGCGCTTGATGTTTATCTGAAGTAAGCAAGCAAGCTTGATTTAAATATATGTTCTTTAAACCTGTGCCCTCAGTGATTATTTAATTTAAAAAGTCATTATTTTGGCTATTACAGATGAAGGAATCCGTGTCATCGCAGATTATTTTATCGAAAATATTTCAACATGCATTTCCGAATGCATTTTTCGGTCCTTAATACAATTAGTCTCCCCCGTTGAATTGATTGTCAATTTTAACTGGGTCCAAACTATGTTTTTTATTTGAATATTTTTTGCACGAAGCAGTTTATGCGATGCATGGATACTAAAATACTTTAATCAAGGTTGCGATCTTGATATAAACGCCAACAATACTTAGTTTATGCTGATATATGCATGTACATAATTGGTCCGGCGTTTACATCAAGATCACAATATTGATTAAAGCAGTTATTATTCCTCACACGCAACCTATGTTCGTTTCATTACGCAAAATTACTTGTGCTTTTGTTGTTCCATGCTAGATTTTGAGAAACTATGCCGACAAAACTACAACTAATACCGACTGTTGAGAATGAGAGCAAAATTTTGCTAAATATATTTGATAAGACAATTTTGAGCAAATGGGCACACCTAACCTTGTTGGGCACAAATGAAATAAGGAAATATTAACAGGACACGAAGTTCATATAATGAAAGCATATATAAATGTAGACAGTAAATTGCGCAAAGAGTTACAATGTGTATATTTACAATTTCTTTTTCCAATAAAAATAAAATAATAGAAATAATGGTAATAATAATAATCATATAAGTAGTTATTTGGTAACGAAGACCACAATTTACAGTTTAAAATTTAACTAGGTTATGTAAATTTTTGTTAGAATTAAGTGGCATGTTTTTTTATTAATGTGGTCTATTTATAGATATTCCAAATTTTGTCTGACGAATTAAAATTTGTCTGACATAATTTAATAAACATTTCATTTAATGCTAATTATAGAAAAATAGTTTCTAGCTTATAGTTTTGATGTAGCAATCTAGTTCATAATGGGCTGAGAGATAAACAAAAGTCAGCATAAAAACAAGGTTAATCCCGTCGGGGCATGCTTTGCGTTTTGATAGTCTTCTAATCATTAAGAGGCAGCAAAACGTCTTAAACTAGTATAAAAGTCGTTGCCATTTATTACAGAATTAAAGTTTGATCCATAGTTTACAAATACTAGTTTCTGTCCAAAGCAATGAGAGAGAAAATAGCAGTGTTTTAGTGATTAGTGAAACAGATTCCTAAGCAGACGTGCCTAGATTCGAGCTTTGTCCGCGACAAATTCTGGACAATACGTGAGGAATTCCCGATAAGGACGGAAGCGGTCTACTGGCTGCATTGCCTTTTCTACCTTGCATGATGCTTTTTTATGCTGAAAGGTTTATGGTAATAATGGGACAGGTATTTATATCAAGATTGCAACCTTGATTAAAATAATTATCACCGCCCGCGCAATCAATGATTGTTAAATAATATGAAATAACAGATGCTTATAGAGCGACACCGGAACAGTCCTTCACACCTAATAGAATGCAAAAATACTGTAAAATAGACCAGATTAATATTATGGAGATAGAAAACAGGCTTGGAACATCATTGGCACATTTTTCCTGAGATTGTCAATCGTGATACCATTTTACCTGTCCAATAAAGGTTAAAAATTTGCTGGCTTGACAGTGTATCTGATGGTGAAATATTAAATTAATGTAATCTGAATTAAATTTAAACATCAATTTTTCGTCTTGCAATTTTACGAATAACTCACAAATTTTTGCTTTATACACAATCAAACATAAGTATACGTATGCAAGTATGTATTAGGTGTTGCGAACCTAGTAACAAATTAGTTCAGTTGTGACCAGAAGGATAAACCAAAGGCAGCATGAACGGAAAGTATGATCTCATGCACATTCGTTTCGTGCTTACTGGCGACTCATCAGTAGGAGCCGGTATTGCGCCCTTTAACCACCATATATTTGGTCAAAGAATGTGGAATAATACTTTCCGTTCATGCTGCCTTTGGTTTATCCTTCTGGTCACAAATGAACTAATTTGTTACTAGGTTCGCAACACCTAATACATACTTGCATAAGTATACGTATGATTTTTATATCTTAAAATGAAAATAAATGTCACAAATTTTTGGTCTGCAAATTATATCAGACCCGTTTCTTGTCAGCACAAAATTGTATACGTAGCTCTGTAAATTTCGCATATTTTCTCCAAAACAAAATTTGACTTTGCGTGCTAGGAGCCCTATTTATAACCCATTTTTTGCTGAAAAACCTTCTGATTGACAATCTATTTCAAACGCTATTTCAGCCATATATACAATTTTATTGGTTAAAATTTTAGCTTAAACTTTTTAAAGATATCGAATCTATCACATTGCTATCAAAAAAGACAATTTAAAAAAATTGATATTCTTCTAAATCGTACAATATTTTAGTCAAATACAACCATGAAGTGCAAATTTTAATCTGCTATATAGGCAATTTGACTTCTTATAATAAATTGTAAATTTGGAAGCATTTTATAATCTTAAAATTATTCATACATTTTGGCAAATTTTCAGTCTTACTTCAGATGAAGTTCAGAGCGCAGAGGCAGACGTAAATAAAGACAATGAACTGTCGACAGATTCGCCATTTACGTCTATCCTAGCTGAAATCGAAAAACTTCCCTATCCTGAGGGATATGTTATTCCAAAGAGAAATTGTCATAATGAAAGCACAGTAAAACCTTCGGAGCAGAACTTGCTAACCAAACCACAATTGCTCAGTCCCGAAGAAGAAGAAGAGCGGAACAAATGGCCGAGGTACGTTAGACCTAACCATAATAGCCTTGTTAAATGCTAGTCCAATAATAATGTCAATATCACCCTTCATGAAGAAGTAGAAAAATTATTTAGAAATGCCACTTAATAGTGTATGCCGCTTTAAAGGCCACGTCTGTAACCATGACAACATATTTATTCCATTAATTTGCTGTATTGATGCGCTGCATATTGCTTAACAAAAATATAAAGTGAATTTTGTGCGTTATATTGGCTTTGACTGATGATTTGTTGATAGGCATAAAACGAATGCGTCAATTGAAATCGCATCTTTTTTCATGCCGACATGTACGAACTAAAGTTTCACAATAAAACAACTATTTATTTGTTACTTCATGCATAATAAATACGTTGTCCTACTTATTCTCTGGATAAAATAAAACTATGCAGCAACTACAGTGAAAAGGAGACGGCGCTACGCTGCAAAATCATGAAATATAATACCATGCAATGTGGAGCAAATGGCCGATGAAATCCATATGACTTATGCGTATTAAAATTAGAGTCAGCTTCATGTATCCTGTTTATTATTAATTATCAACCCCTAGATATACCCAGCATAATACCCATGATTGCCATAAAGTTTAACATCTCCCTGTTTTCCGAGACAGACTAAATTTTACCGAAAATGAAGGAACAAGCGATTATGATCATCGGATTATCAGCAAAACCCTCGTTCTCACCTGTCGGCCAGAATCCTTCTTTCATGGCAGTCCCGACAAAACTGGATAGATCTTATTCAAATGGCTTATTATTCGATACAATTTAACAATAATTGATTGCGCAGATGGTGGTAACAATTCTTTAAATCAAATTTGCGAGATTGAAGTAAACACCAATCCAATTGTATTTAACCAAGCGCCGAACCACATAACAAAACTAGCAGCCGCACACACTGACGCGTTTCGACCTTCCATGATGATCATCAGAGTACGACGGCAAACTGGCTAGCGAGGATATGCAATGCGGTTTGATCCTCGCTAGCCAGTTTGCCGTCGTACTCTGATGATTATCATGGAAGGTCAAAACGCGTCAGTGCGTTGCGGCTGGCGGTAGTTTTGTTATGTTGTTCGATGATTGGTTAAATACAATGGGATTGGTGTTGACTTCAAGTTCGCAAACTTGATTTAAAGACATTATTCGTGCAAAGATCTATCAAGCAAGCATTTTTGACTAGGGCACGACGTACATAGAAATATAATAAAATTATGAAGACAACGAAGATTTGCGAATTGCCAATAAACGACCTTATATAGTTTACCTGATTATCGGGTTGCGATCCGATTTGTTTGCATCCGCTGTCTTCCTGATTTTGCATTATATATTCCGATCCCCGGGTACGGAAATCTTTTTCAATGAAAAGCCCATCACCTACGCAGTTTACAATCCATATTTCAAGTGGAAATTTTTGTTTAAACTGCTCCATTTACACTTGTAGATAAATTTCTTAAGTATAGCTTGTTTTGTTATAATACTACGTAAATGTATGTCAAATTGGTTTGTGTCTATGTCTGCATGTGTAAACTCTCGAAATGAGATTACAGTGATTTTATAACAAATACAGACGACTCACTAGATAAGCGCATGTTATGCCTGTTTGTATGTGTTCTCGTTTGTTTTGGATTGAGGAGTAATCATTTACTGCACGTGTACACATATCCCTGTGAAATTACAGCGATTTTGCAACATCGGCCAATTCACTGGATAATACAATTTAACAATAATTGATTGCTCGGGTGGTGGTAACAATGCTTTAAATCAAGTTTGCAAGCTTGAAGTAAACAATGGGGTTGGTGTTTACTTCAAGCTCGCAAACTTGATTTAAATCAATTCACTGGATAAGCATATGCCACGTCTGTGTGTTTTTGTATATGCGCGTAATTGTTTGCTTAAGACTGAAAAATAATCTGTTACATATGATTAGCGGCACTTGTATCAGTCATTCAAGTGAAACTATAAAGATAAATGTCATTTCCTATTTACACACATCAGACCTATTTTTGCACTTACTTTCCTAAATGAAGTAATTACGAGTGGCATCCCGGTGATGACAGGGGCATGATACTGTGAATACCCGTGTGCAAAATTTTCACGGTAAATAATGAGCAGTACGCAAATGTTAATTACACAAAGATAAAGTGATTTAATAGGATAGTACATTAAAATGAAATAAAAAGGTAATTTAAGAAATTTGAAAATTGTCTCCTAAAGAATGATAATAGTAATAGTGAAAAAAGTTGTCTTTCTTCCCTCATACAGACATAAATGTTTGTTAAAAGACACTACACTAACAACAGAACATAAGATAATGGATAGAAAAGATAACACGTAATCAAGGATGAAATTATAAGATAATCCGAAACTTAATTACGAGATATTGGATTACTCACCCTCCACCTCCGTAAGTTAATAGCAATCCAGTGTTCTTATTCATTTACTTGAGCGAATTTCTGCTTCTGATTCGTGCAACCTTCGCTTCCTACCATTATTTGATGCTGTATTCCAAATTGGACCTAGTGATTTTTCTACGGCTGTTTCATTAATAATGTAATTTCTCAATTTAATTTCGATGGATTCTCTAATCAGTCTTGTCGATCTACTACGACCAAAAATTGAAATGTGTCTGCAATCTTCTCAAATAATTGTGTATCCAATCTCTACTGTATGGCGTGAAAGATCCAATCTATTAACATGGACATACTTGCATGCGGTTTTATGTTCCCCTCTTCTTACTTTAATTTGGCGCATGGTTTCACCCACATACATCATGTTACAGTCGTACATGGAATTCCATATATTCTTGATGTGTCTAAAGGTTCCATTTTCTCCTTTTGGTTGGGCAGTTTAAAACCTAGGGTAAAGGTGTTTTAAAATAGTACGTATATTGTATTTTGAGGCTACCATTGAGGATATCCATTAGCACTGAATATTTCTCGCAGTCTACTTAATTCGTTCTCCCTATATTTTTTATCTGTTAATCTTAAACTTCTTATTATCATCGATTTTAAGATACCAATTTTCATTCTATATGGATGATTTGAATTTAAATTAAGAAGGATACCTGTGTAAGTATCCTTCCTATTAACATCCCGTTCTAGTTTTGTACCATTCTAATTTACTTGGCATCCATAAATGGCAATTAACCGCATGATTCATTTTCAATTTTAAACTTCACATCGTTCACCTGATTTTCTGTGTCTAGGAAATATATTCGCTGATCCTCCCCGTGATTCCAGATTACTAATATATCATCCGAATATCGTACGTACAATTTTGGATTTAGTGGTGTTATATCTAAGAGTTTTTTTCATGTAACGCATGAAGATATTAGCTATTCGAATTGACAGTGGTTTTCCCATTGGAACACCTCTAATCTGCTTATAAAATTCATTCCTAGATTTAAAATAAGTGGAGGACATACATGCGTACACCATCTCCATGACGTGTCTCATCTTCATTTTGCTTCCTTCTAATATTACTGGACGATCAACCAGGAAACACTGAAAATAGTCTAGTGCTTGGGCTACTGGTATAATGGTGTACATTGGCACCCCATCTAAACTCTACAATCTATCGTTTCCACTTAGCTCACATCTATCGACAATCTCAACCAAATGGTATGAATTCATCAAATTATGGTCTAAAAAGTATGAATTTTTCCCTATTGTACGGCATAGAAACTTAGACATTTTATATGTTGGGGAGTGTTAGACATTAACAATAATTCTCAAAGTGTTGCCTGGTTTATGTATCTTTACTAAACCATACACTCTGGGAGCGACTGTATCCAAGCGTTACTATGCGCTTGATCTAATTCTCCTTTAGCAATCATGTAATTGACAAATCATTTAACTTCTCCTTGAAACTTATCCGTAGGAACTTTATTAATTTTAGTGTATACCCCTATATTGTCTAGTTGTTCATAAATGTTATAATTATAGTCATATTGACTCATGAGAACCGTCGATCCTCCTTTGTTTGCTTTCAGACGTATCACAATTTTTGCTATTAACTATTTCCTGAGACATTTTATTTCGTAATTGGGTTTATATTTTTCCTCTTTATACGTTAACACAGATGTGGCTACGTCTAATTCAAGCTCGCAAACTTTTTTAAAGAATTGCTACCACCACCCGCGCAATCAATTATTGTTTTAATCTTATCCTTGTCTGAAAGGAATTTTTTTGTTTTAACAGCCTCAGTAATTATCTCATTATTTGGTGATTTCTCAATTTGGATAACTATATTCAGATCACGATTAAGCATTTACAGCCGATTCTCATAAGGATTTATTTTAAAAAGGTTTACCACTCGATTAGTTACAGCAAGACACGTCTTAACTGTGGTCTATCTATAGATGCCATAATTTCTTAACTTTTTATCATGCCTGACTTAAACCTTTTTTACCTTTCTATTACGTGAGCCATCAGTAAAATCCTCCATACATATAAAGTGATCCGCGTAAAAAAAGTAACATAGATCTTATTATAGTTTTCTCTCTAATTAGTCATATTTGCGTTTTTCTAAATAGCAAATCAAGTTATTCATTATGTTCAAAGTAAGTTCATGCTTATCAGATCTACATTAAGCATTTAAATTTAAAATTTTTAGAAATTATTCAATGTTTTAAACATATTTTAATAAAACGAAAATTTTCCACCTGCCTTAATAATTGTTTCTTGATGTAGTGATAGCAATTTTGCAGCTTCATCGACATAGCACAGTATTTAGTACCTAAATTAGCTTTAAAAGAAACATGTTGCACAACAGGGAATAGATTAGTTACCTTTACCTTGTGTTGCGACACGATTTGATTACATCCGCTGTCTCCCTGATTATTCTATATATATCGAATTTGTGTTGCTGAAGTCTTTTTCAATGGAAAGTACATCACACAAAAAAAATTTGACAATCAACATGTCAAGAGGAAAATTTAGTTAAAAATGCCCCATTTACACTTTTTGTTAGATCTCTTAAACATAACCGGTTTCTTCACAAGCTCAGTGTATGTCAAATTGGATTGCGAATGTGTCTGCATGTGTACATTCATCGAAAAGAAATTACAGTGATTTAACAACAAATACAGACGACTTACTACGTCATGCCTGTATGTATGTGTTCTCGTTTGTTTTCGATTTAGGAGTAATCAATTACTGAACGTGTACACTCATCCCAGTGAAATTACAGCGATTTAGCAACATCTGCCTCTTCATTGTATAAGCGCATGCCACGTCTGTGTGTTTGTGTGTATGTGACTAGGTAAACGTCATCTTGTAGATAAATGCATACATTAAAGTATCTCGCAAAGAAAAAGAAATTAGTCCAAAGAAACTTCTTCGTCGCTTAAATAGAGCTTATGATTGTTACTAATATTATTTTATAACTATAGCTCGCATCTTCTTACTATTCTGCATAATTTGATGTAAATGCACTCTTGAGTTTACAAAGTCTACATTCATCATACATCATCTTCAAAATAATTATCTATGCTTTAATTTTTCTATTATTTTGTTTATTTAGAATGACCAAGGAATCAATCAAGAAACTTTGCAAGGAGCAAAAGCTTTACCTCACACCTGCACTTAATGATATCCTCTATCTGCATTATAAAGGTTCGTTACTTATTATTAAAAGTATAATATAATAAATAATTATTATCGTTGGTATCAGTAATACATTGAAGACACTTTATTCCTTTTATTATTTAAAGTTTTTTCTTTTAAGTTACGTCCCAATATTTTCGCGATTTTTCGAGTGTCCTGATGTAGTCGCATTTGGTGGTGTAATTTAATAGGAACGAAATTGTTATTACTTTGAATATTTTAATAAAACTGAAAATAATTTATCCATCACAAATATTGAAGATTTTAACATTTCATGATCAACTGATCAGCGTGATGACATACTGGTTTACCGAAATCAAAACGCAATTGTACATAGTGTAATCAAATGGAGAAAGTAGCCGCATTTCTCAATTTCAATAAATAATATGTATATATTGTAGTGTAATATACGCTTATCAGTTTGCCGTCGTACTCTGGTTCTATCATTTAAGTTTCGACAGGCCAGTTTCTATGACCAAGTTTAGTTATGCTATTTTTTATGGACCAGATTAGAAGAAAAGTATAAATGTTTGTTTCGTATACACTGTCTCTATTTACATGAAATATTCACATCACCAGAGCAAAATCATTAAGCAAAAAGTGTTAATTAAACAATCCAATAGCATACCGTTTGTGAATAATTACTCTACGACGAGTCGCCATTACCTTTTTATAAAGAAAATATTTCATAACTCCTTTGCGTGTGAACCGCATTTTAATTAAAAAATGGAAAACTTATCATAAGCTACTTAAAAGCTTATTTTATTGCTAGCTATCCTATTGATATTGGTTTATGAAAATGATACAAATGTTAAAGCATTTGCCAACTTTGGATTATATTACACATGCGATAGATATTAAGGAAGTTTCTAATTTATAAACTCCAAATGTAATTGTATAAGCTTTTTTACGTTGTATAAGCGGATTTAAATAATTTGTGTACATTCTGATTTAACAGATTGTAAAATAAGACATAAAAATAAGAAGCATCATCATCTCATTACCAGGTGTAAAACAAACTGTGTATTTATTATATACTTTCAATTATTAGTCAAAATGAGAAAAGGTGTGAATAATCAGCAGTTAAATTAAATCTAGTTTTATATTGGCATAAAATTGCATTTTGTTGGGCATAGAACTACTTTGAGCCAGATTAATTTTCTTCATTGCTTCTTAGGACCAAATTAATATTACCTAAACCAACGTCAAAAAGCCGGCATGTTTATTTATACAATTGCTTGCATAATGTTCTCTTCTAAAGTAAGCTGCTTTCTTTCCTTTAAATTTCATTAAATGTACATTTTTAATTTGTACAAATATTTTATTTAAAATTTTTTGTATGACGTCTTAGGCATAGATGACCATCAAATTTGCCTGTGTATCTTCTACGAAAAGAAATTAATTTATTTCCGAGGAAAATAAAATTTAATTATATTTACAAAGCTTATGGTCTTTCGAACGTCTTTAATATGATCATTTTAACTTAAGAAAATATACAAATATGAAGTGGCGTTCTAAGTGACTTTATTAGGTAGTCAAATTTAAGCAAAGAATTGAATTCCATAATATATATTTTCTTGCTATACGCAATTAATTTGTTTCAACTTTCAATCTAAATATTTATTGCTGTTAAACGCATCAAGGTTATGGATGGATCGAGAATCTTGAAGAATACACTGGACTCAGATGTCTTTTTCTAGAAGTTAACGGCATCACAAAATTAGAAGGACTCGATAACCAACTAGAACTGCGTTGCCTCTACCTATCAAAGAATTTAATAAAACGTATTGAAAATATAGACCATCTCATCTACTTGGACACATTAGATCTTAGTCATAACCTCATCAGCAAGCTTGAGAATTTAGGCAAGTTAAAAAAATATCGATATTCCTTTTTGTTCCTTTATCCTGAATGATCTTTACCGCATTTGAACGTGAAAATAATATTAACGATTTTTATGTTGTGCATATAAAAGATATTAATCATTTTAAAGAGAGGAGAACATATACAAATCTCCTGTATTTTATCAATTGATGCTATTTGATAATATTAGCATAAACTGATATATATATATATATATATATATATATATATATATATATATATTAATTATTAATTCAGCAGCATGAAATACTAATGTGTTATTGCCGCATAAACATGCGAATTATAGATATACGTAGGCTTGAAATGAGTATGAAGCAATCCTTTTCTGATAGAAGGTGAAAACAAAATTAGTCTGGATTCATGGCAATGACCTGCCTGGTAGAATAATTTCAATCAACGCTGGAGTGCTTCAACTATAGTCAAAAAATATAAAAGGAAAAATTCTTTATAACAAAGATAAAGTCCAATATCTAAAAAGGGTAATCATTGAATCTTCTTAGATTTCAATGAAAATTTCACAATTTATCTTCTTTCAAAATATAGAATGTAAACGCAATTAATGAAAAATGGGCAAATGTGTTTTAAGAATTTTATAAACTATACAGGTTATTTGTCTGAAAAATGAAGTGTGCCTATATAAATCATAAAATTTGCACCAACTTACCTTCGAAAAATGTAACATAATTTTTTTATAAAGTTACGCAAATGAATATTTTTCTCCTTATCAAAATATGTGTTTAATTCGACACGTGAGAGTTTTAGTTTCAATATAGCTGCAATTAAATAATCTGCAACGCATAATCTGGGCTAAATGTGAATTAATGAGCAATTATATATAATTATTTAATACGAGAGATATGGAGCGCTTTAAATTGCATCCTATATAAAAATATCTACTACTAGTAAGACCCTGGATAATTTAATTATCTTCATCTGCTAAGTCCAAAAGGATTATTATATCATTTGAGCACCAATATACTTTTTCATTCATAGAAATATTCAAACTAAATCAAGAAAATGTCAGACAAAATCCCTCTGTTAAGTCATTTTTCTATCAAATTCTATGGCAAATTGGTAAAATTTTTTATATAATCGAAAGTAAAAGGTATTTATAATGTAGCTTATTAGAATATATTGTAGACATTCTTCCATTATATATAATATCATAGCATTTTAAACTAGTTTTATTTGAACGTCTATTCGCTGAAGTAGTCTAAATATATTAGGAATCCAACTCTACATATTTTACTTGAATTCAGAATCAAAGGGTTCATGCTTTATTTGGACAGATTCACGCAAAAAAATAAATTACTTTATTTTACCCTTAGTAATCACAGCTTATAACGAGATATGTCTAATCTGAAAGAACTATATTTGTAATCGATTAAAATTAATTAAAAATGGTACATTTATAAGAATAGATCTTATAGCGCATAATCAGGTAACCATAATATGCTAATATACCTAGTAGATTTTGTTTATCAACCACTCAGTTGATATGCCAAAGAAATTAAATTAATTAAGCTAAAATTCAAAATAATCGATTATCTGAATAATTCTGATCTAGATATAAACAACATTCGGAAAAATTTGCGAAATTTCTCAATAAGAACGAAGCTGGTCTACTGAAAGAATTGCTTTTCTACATTATACAATGCTTAGATTATACTGAGAGTAACGGTTTTAATATATCTATGATTAATAATGAAATTATGCAAGACAAGCTGATATTTAATGTGGATATGCAATTTTTACTAAATCATTTAAGAAGTCTCTAATTAATGATATAAATTGATCAAAATATTATTTGGTAGCCTTTACTCTTGTTACATTAGTGGATAGATTTGTTAAATTATTATATAAATCGTATTTGCTAATAGTCGCAATTCTGCGTGCATAAAATAAATATTTAGAGCCTATCATTCTTCACGAGTAGGTTATTCGAGCTTTGTCAGACAGTATTTTGGTACTTGGACTATTGGGGAAAGATTGGGTGGTCAAGCGCGCAATCAAGGAAATAGCCACATCAAAGCCGCGTTTTCCGTCGCTATTTACGCTACGAGCATAGCAAAGGTAACCTTCCAGGGGTACATATTCTACAATGCGACCATGCATGAAGTTTACAACTGCAATTGAATCCCGAGCGATTACGAGAAGGACTTTGATTAAATTAACATACATTATATATTTATATTCTTTTGAAATGCGAGCTTTAATGAAATTCATTGTTCCCTTCCTGTGTGCAAAAACAAAAAGAAATTTTATCAGATATAAGAAAATTTTCTTTCTCATGGTCTTCTCAAATATCTACTCATGAACATATCTTTATATATAAATTGGAAAGCAAAACAAGATAGAAATATGTGAACATAGAGAGTGTGAAAAATAGAAACCAATCAAATTGCGTGCGTCACATCCAGTTCAAGCTCAATGCTTGTACGTGCTTCTTCTACTTACATAAATCCGGCTGCAATTTGTTTATCCATAAGGCTTCGTATGTGGCTAGCTCCCTTTTGTTTTTGCATTTAGTAATTACTTTGAATGCTACGTCTGGAGAACATACGTGCGATGTTTCGATGATGTGTTGCGCAATAACAGACGTGTATTCACCATTTGATTTAAAACAGGCGTTCAAGTTGCAATGTTCTCTCATTCGAGTAATTAACCGTCTGGTCGATCGGCCTACGTAAGTTGATCGACAACTTGCGCATGTATATTGATAAATAATATTTGATATCGACATTAACGGCTGTTTCTCTTTGATTGCTGGTAAAGGCAAGTGTGTTACCCTAAATAACACTCGTAGTTTGGCTGCATTAAATGTGCGTGTCAATGCTGCTTCAACTTTCTTTTGTGCCATTCGGGAAACTGCATCCCCTTAAATGGGATGTTTAGGTAGACTGTTTTCTTTTCTGGCCCATAATACGTCTGTTTCTGGCCACACTACGCAGCCTTATGGATAATTGATTCAATTAATTGCAGCCGGATATTATGTAAGCAGAAGAAGCACGTACAAGCATTGAGCTTGAACTGGATGTGACGCACGCAATTTGATTGGTTTCTATTTTTCACACTCTCTATGTTCACATATTTCTATCTTGTTTTGCTTTCCAATTTATATATAAAGATATGTTCATGAGTAGATATTTGAGAAGACCATGAGAAAGAAAATTTTCTTATATCTGATAAAATTTCTTTTTGTTTTTGCACACAAGAAGGGTACAATGAATTTTATTAAAGCTCGCATTTCAAAAGAATCTTTCAGAAAACTAGATGAACTAGTGACGTTAAAGTGTAGAGCGCAAAGAACGCAATTGTGGTTAAAACATTATTATCAGTGTATTAAACAATTACGGTTCCCAGGTGATTTGGTACGCAGTTTACGAAAGTCAAAACTACGAGTCAACCGAAGAAATCTTACAAGGTTGGCGTATTCTAAAATTGAGCAATTGAAGGAAGATGAAGCAGAGCTATAGGCAAGAAACGGGTGTGTATCTTGTATATAAGATGAACTAAGTCTCTTTGCAAGAATGAAATTTCTGATGTTTTTTCCGACAGGAAAGATAAAACAATAATTTTAAATACATTGGAAATATATGTAAGACCTGGAGTTCTGTGTTATTTAATAAGGATCAATCTTGATAAGCGCGTGATTAACTTAACAAAAGTGCCAATCGATCAACTAACAATGGAGGCACTATCGATGGGCCGAAATTATGGAATACATCCTTCTAATAAATGCGATGTTTATTTTGAGGCAGCATTTGAATTGTTATTTGAACAAACAGCTGACTTGGAGCCTACCAGTATTGATTATAAAAAATTGGTTCAAGGCTACACTAGTTGATCAGGCTTCACACCTGAAATCGTCTAAATGCGCAGAGCAGCATGCGTTGACAAAGCGGTATCTAAATGCACTTAGAAATATCAGCAGAAATGCAGACATCAAAATACTACGCGCTGATAAAGGAAAGAGCGCAGTTATAATGAACAAATCTGACTACGTACAAAAGATGGAAAACGTGTTAAATGACAATACAAAATTCACACGTCTAGACGATAAATCAGATGAAATAGACAAGGTGGAGCGCAAAGTAATTAATGAAATAAAGATTTTGACAGATGCCGGTTTTATTGATGAGGCCACTGCACAGAAGCTCAAGCCAGTTGGATCATCTACACCAATAATGTACGGATTACCAAAAACACACAAAAGAGGTTGTCCTATGAGGCTAATTTTATCAATGGTAAATTCTCCGTTTCATGCACTAGCTAAATGGCTAGTTCGTTTACTTGAACCATTACGTAAACTACTAGGTAATCATTCGGTTGCCGATTCGTTTGAGTTTGTAAACAAAATTCAAGATATAAATGTTAAAAACAAGATTATGGTATCTTTTGATGTTACGTCTTTGTTTACAAATGTTCCAATTGATGAACCCATAGACATTATAATCAAAGCGGTAGAACACGATATATTACCATCGTCGGTGCCAGGTCATACTCTACGCAAGCTTATCTTATTAAGCACGAAAGACGTAGGATTTCGTTTTAATTGAAATATCTACAAACAGACTGATGGTGTCGCAATGGGAAGACCCTTATCTCCAGTGTTGACTGAGATTTTTCTAGGGCACCTAGAAAAAACATCATTAAAGAGTGACATAAGTAAATGTGCTCAATATATACGGTACGTAGATGATATATTTCTTGTACTTAAGAACAGGTCGCAATCACGAACATTGCTTCAAAGTTTCAACAAAGCACATAAGAAATTCGGCTTCACGTCAGAGCACGAGAAAGATGACTGTCTGCCTTTCCTTGATGTACTGTTAAAGAAAGAAACCAATGGTAAATTAAACAGAACAATTTACCATAAACCAACATGGTCTGCACAGTATTTGCATTACAGCAGTTTTGTGCCATTTCAATATAAATTATCAACAGTTCGTGGTTGCTTTTTAAGAATTGACAGGTTGGTTAGCCAAGATTCTAGAGAAAATGAATATAATAAAGCAATTAACGATTTAATGTCAAATGGCTATCCCAGACAATTAATTGAATCAATTATTAAAAGGGGAGTTAACCAGAAACAGACGTATTATGGGTCAGAAAAGAAAACCGTCTACCTAAACATCCCATTTAAGGGGGATGCAGTTTCCGGAATGGCACAAAAGAAAGTTGAAACAGCATTGACACGCACATTTAATGCAGCCAAACTACGAGTGTTATTTAAGGTAACACACTTGCCTTTACCAGCAATCAAAGAGAAACAGCCGTTAATGTCAATATCAAATATTATTTACCAATATACATGCGCAAGTTGTCGATCAACTTACGTAGGCCGATCGACCAGACGGTTAATTACTGGAATGAGAGAACATTGCAACATAAACGCCTGTTTTAAATCAAATGGTGAATACACGTCTGCTATTGCGCAACATATCATCGAAACATCGCACGTATGTTCTCCAGACGTAGCATTCAAAGTAATTACTAAATGCAAAAAAGGGAGCTAGCCACATTAGAAGCCTTATGGATAAACAAATTGCAGCCGGATTTATGTAAGCAGAAGAAGCATGTACAAGCATTGAGCTTGAACTGGATGTGACGCACGCAATTTGATTGGTTTCTATTTTTCACACTTTCTTTGTTTACATATTTCTATCTTGTTTTGCTTTTCCAATTTATATATAAAGATATGTTCATGAGTAGATATTTGAGAAGACCATGAGAAAGAAAATTTTCTTATATCTGATAAAATTTCTTTTTGTTTTTGCACATAAGAAGGGTACAATGAATATATATATATATATATATATATATATATATATATATATATATATATATATATATATGTGGCGAGATCTGCATGCATGCTTAATAAGCTTAATATTCTGTTTGTTGCCATATGCACTGCTTAATTAACATCTGAGTGTGTACGTACTTCAGACGAAGTAAGGTAAAAAAACAATTGGCTTCGCTACCATTTTTATTTCAAAGCATAATTCTCGTCATCAAAGTTAAAAGAATTTTCATTGAGCATTTTTGGTTGCGCAGGTAGCTTAGTGAAATTCCATCAATTCTGCGAACATAGGGCTCCTTCTTCTACTTGAGTCCATTCTGCAAGTGATTCGGTAATTCAATTTGTGAGTACCCCGCGGATGGATGACGTTATATTTTAATTCTTTACACATTGAATAACGTTAATATATGTTCTGGTTTTCACGGTTTGAGACCATTATAAGCTATTGTTCACTCTATTAGGAAATTTTTTTATATTTTAAACACACAAAACATATTGTTTATACGATCGATTGCATATGATCCATTCTTCCTGGTTAATTTCAACCTCTTATTATTTAATTGTGTTAACGTTCATTTGTGTACCTTTTCTGGAAATATTTGCCTCTTTTGTTTATTAAAGGACAGTGAAGTTATTTGAGGCCGGTTTATGTCTCATATTTTAAAAATGTTTTCTAAAGCGCTAAACAACCTTACAGCTGTATCTTATTGCGCATATGACTGTTCTATAAAGCTGCGATTCTTGTCATGTCATTTAATGTTAGATAAACAATTTGAAATGTTCTGTTTAAGCTTGACTGATTTTACATAGGAAACAAATAAAATTATATGTATATAAAAACAAAATCCTGATTTATTTAGAAACATGAAGATTACAGACTAAAGATTAGCAATAATATCTTTTTTTGAAATATCACAACATATCAAAACTATATTAACAATATTCATTAAAAAGTTATGGAAAGCAAGATATATCGTTTTGATATTTTTCAGTCTGCTTGCATTACACTTGACTTAAAATTTCACCAGCACGAATGTTTCGCAGTCATAAATATAATTTTTTTTATTTGTGGCCACAAAGTTTTATAATAAATCGTATAATTAAATATTGATTTCGAGGGTGGTGAAAACAATTCTTGTGAACTTAGGATAAACATCAATTGTACTGTATCTAACAAGTCGCATAACAGCCGTCCCTCACAAATACTGACGTGTTTGAATTTATCGATGATAATCCACAGATCACGACGACAAATGCATTCACGAGGATAAAACTGAAATTTTTATTCAAGGAAAGCCATATTAGAATGCGGCTTTTAATTCTAGTAGTCTCGCATAAATTGTACTTGAATGCAGATATCGGCTGCCCAATTTCTTTGTAGTCACGAATGTTAAAATTTAGTATCCTCCACAACATTTTATAAGTAATAGATTTAGACGATTGATGAATGTGTGAGATGTGATAGCAGGTCTTCAAATACATCAACATTAATTTCATTTGTATTTAGTCAGTCGCAGAAAGTTACATTTTACAAATATGTACGTTATGAAAGTTTTTGTAAACTCTAAACTTATGTTTTCTTATAATAACGGAGAATCTTGATTAATAATAACAGCAATCCGTGACAATTGCTTTTTCGCAGAGCTAAATACCTTTAATGTTCATTTTAATATTTATACACGAAATAAACGTAAACTTGTTGTTTCAATTAAAAAAATAAACTAAAGCTGGTCTGCCGAATTTAACGAAGCTCAACGTTGCCCATAACAAGCTGTCCGAGCTAGAAGATATTGTTGACCTAAAATTCTGCTGCAAGTTATCAGTTGTTGATTTGCAACAAAATCAATTGAATAACGAGAATATTGTTGAAGAGGTCTTAGCAAAAATGCCCGATTTGGTAAGTCTTACTTCCTTTTTTAACAAAATTTCTGTAAAAAATTCTCTTTATGTTCAAAAACAACCATGAATATTCCTGACGTGTGATAGGGAAACTGCCATTTTTGGTTTGTGGTATGTCTAGCAACGAGATTGTGCTTGGTGTTCATCGCAAACTTTATTTAAATAACATTTCAGTATATATTGTTTTATAAAACTCCGCTTTTAAGAAAAAATTCTTGCAGATATCATTATTTAGTGATTTTAATTTGAATGTTTTTTAAGTGCGTTCATAATTTCCAAAATGATTTTCCTGAAGATAAATCTTTGCAAATGGAAGGGTAAACTACACAATCAATGCATGGATTAATACGTTGAAGTGAAATTGATCAAAATAATTAGATTAAGGTAAAAGAAATATACAGACACCTAGTGCTCGAAAAATGAATTCTATAATTTCGGATTGATATTATTTAAAAATACACAAAATGATATACATTTATGCTTAAAACGATAATGCAACAAACAGTTTTCATTATCTCCGATTTATTATTTTTTAAATATTTAGCGAGTAGTTTACCTACAAGGGAATCCTGTGATAAGGCAGATAAAACATTATCGAAAACATTTGATTAATAGCTGTGTAAGTTACTGTTTATTGTTTTATTCAAATTTTTCTTTGCAAAATTTTCATATATATTTTTAAAATGTAAAATCATTTCTTGCTGTGGCCCTATTACATTGGTTTCCAAGTCTTTTTTTAATTTCAAAGTGAAACCATCAAATTTGTCCTGTTGTGTTAATGACGCATTAACTTATCACGTGGCCACAGCAGAAGCATAATTTTGTGGTTAAAATAAAACAATGTACAAGCATTTATGTATTAGGTGTTGCGCACCTAGTAACAAATTAGTACAATTATTACCAGAAAGAAAAACCTAAGACGGCATGAACGGAAACTATAGTCCCGTGCACATTCGTTTCCTGCTTACGAGCGACTTATCAGTAGGAGCCGGTATTACGCCCTCTAATCACTGTATATTTGGTTGAGGAATGTGGGATAATAGGACGGTACAGTCTCCTAGACAATGCTTGAACTACAGGAAAAAATACCATCATATAAAGCCCATAGTGTACTTATGTAACTCACACTATATATATATATATATATATATATATATATATGCATATGTATATATATTGTGGAATCTGTAAGAATGAAACTATGGTTGTGTTAGTAACTGATACCAACATTATTGTACTGAAAAAGGTACATGATACTAACACTATGGTTTCCGAGTCGGTACATGTTCCATGAAGATACCAACTTATAATAGTCACCAAATTGTAATTACAACAATTTCTGAACACATGTTACTCCAGTAAATCTATGCACTCTGGCATTGATCGATATCAGTTATCACATTTCGCGGTAAGCATGACATCATTCAATTCAATATATAACAGTTAAATACTGTTTGTTGCGGTGACCTATATACCAAGTCTGTAAAGGATACCAACACTATGGCTACTGTGTCATTAACCGGTACTGGAGTAATAGGTGTTCAGAAATAGTTGAAATTCTCAATTTCGGTGAACTATATCATGCACTGAAATCCATCGTGTTGGTACCATGTAACGACTCGGCAACCATAGTGTTGGTATCATGTACTTATTCGATACTATAAAGTTTTTATCGGTTACTGAATCAAAAGCCATTGTGTTGGTATCCTTTACCGCCTCGGAAAACTACTCACCGCTCTTTTGTATTTTGGTCAAAATACCCAATAATTAAATATAGAAGCATAGTTGTATTCAGCATGTATATATATAATATATAATATTAAAATTATTCAGTCGAGCCAGACTTTTCACACATAATTACTACTTATTAATGAAACTGATAATATACTACACGTCTCGCTAATTTAATCTAAATTATATATATATATATATATATATATATATATATATATATATATATATATATATATATATTCATTGTACCCTTCCTGTGTGCAAAAACAAAAAGAAATTTTATCAGATATAAGAAAATCTTCTTTCGCATGGTCTTCTCAAATATCTACTCATGAACATATCTTTATATATAAATTGGAAAGCAAAACAAGATAGAAATATGTGAACAAAGAAAGTGTGAAAAATAGAAACCAATCAAATTGCGTGCGTCACATCCAGTTCAAGCTCAAGGCTTGTACGTGCTTCCTCTGCTTACATAAATCCGGCTGCAATTTTTTTATCCATAAGGCTTCGTATGTGGCTAGCTCCCTTTTGTTTTTGCATTTAGTAATTACTTTGAATGCTACGTCTGGAGAACATATGTGCGATGTTTCGATGAAGTGTTGTGCAATAGCAGACGTGTATTCACTATTGACAGGTTGGTTAGTCAAGATTCTAAATAAAATGAATATAATAAAGCAATTAACGATTTAATGTCTAATGGCTATCTCAGACAATTAATTGAATCAATTATTAAAAGGGAATTACCAGAAACAGATGTATTATGGGCCAGAAAAGAAAACTGTCTACCTAAACATCCCATTTAAGGAGTATGCAGTTTCCCGAATGGCACAAAAGAAAGTTGAAGCAGAATTAACACGCACATTTAATGCAGCCAAACTACGAGTGTTATTTAGGGTAACACACTTGCCTTTACCAGCAATCAAAGAGAAACAGCCGTTAATGTCGATATCAAATATTATTTACCAATAAACATGCGCAAGTTCTCGATCAACTTACGTAGGCCGATCGACCTGACGGTTAATTACTCGAATGAGAGAAAATTGCAACTTAAACGCCTGTTTTAAATCAAATGGTGAATACACGTCTGCTATTGCGCAACACATCATCGAAATATCGCACGTATGTTCTCCAGACGTAGCATTCAAAGTAATTACTAAATGCAAAAACAAAATGGAGCTAGCCACATACGAAGCCTTATGGATAAACAAATTGCAGCCGGATTTATGTAAGCAGAAGAAGTACGTACAAGCATTGAGCTTGAACTGGATGTGACGCACGCAATTTGATTGGTTTCTATTTTTCACACTCGCTTTGTTCACGTATTTCTATCTTGTTTTGCTTTGCAATTTATATATAAAGATATGTTCATGAGTAGATATTTGAGAAGACCATGAGAAAGAAAATTTTCTTATCATCTGATAAAATTTCTTTTTGTTTTTGCAAACAGGAAGGGTACAATGAATTTCATTAAAGGCGCATTTCAGAATATATATATATATATATATATATATATATATATATATATATATATATATATATATATATATATATATATATATATATAGTATGTGTGTGTGTAAAATATAGGTTCTGATGCAAATTAAAGATACAATCTTGTTCTATTATTAAAAATATGTATTAACTTCAAGTAAAGCCAACTATTCTAATTTTATTCCAACGGGAAGATTGGTGTTATCTGACTTAAACAAAATACCACCACAAATTAGTTTATAAAAATATTATTATTCATATACTACTTGTTGTATAGACCAATTATATGCGAATGCTACTTTTTGCTGTTGCGATACATGTAGAAGCTTGCTTCAAATAGACAGCTTAAAATATTAAGACTAAAAATTTTCTATGTACCTGTTGGTATGTCTTGTTGAATGAAATTTAAAATCTGATTTTCAATACGTATACTATCATGCGAGATATCCCATTTTTGTCTCGCGAACACCTGATAGATGATCTATGGAATAGAATCTTATATTAATATTTAGTTCCGCTAAAATTTATAATAGAGCAAAGGGGTCCCAAATGTACCGCAAAAGATTAGTAACATTAACCTCAGTAACAAGTAAGTTAATCTATATTATAAACTGGTCAACTAAAATTTATTTATTAGAATCAATTCGCACACCAGAATAATCTTCTGATTTTTGCTTGACCTAGAGCATTTTTGACAACCTTGTTGATCCCTATCTTAGTTCTAATTTTCAATGTCATAAAATCCACACAATAACCAATTATTCACTGCCGCATAACCGTGAGTAAAATTAACTGAGTATTATAAAAAATATAAAAAGAAGAATAAAAATTGAAATAAATCATTAAAAACTGCAAATTATTCACCATTGAGATGGATCTAATGAAGATGCTGATGCCTCATCAACATGACCATCAAAAACAGCCGAACAACTGAAATTAAAAACAAATTTTTCAGCGAGCCATCTTCACGAGGAACGTAATTTTAAGGTATTTTATTAAAATTAAAAATTTGTAAATCTTAAATTTAATAACAAAACAAATAAAGTAAAATATAATATTAAAAATGGATAATGATCAATATTGTGGGCATATAAGAACGAATAACATACCTTATCATTAACATAGAAAGAGTTTAAAAACAATAAAGTGGATACCAAGTTTCGTTGTCATGATTTTCGCTTTGCACAATATTAGTCCACCAAAATTCTGGCGCATTTCTAGATAGTAATAACAGTATATCAGAAAAAATTTCTCACTAATACTTGAATTATTGTAAAATATAAACATAAAGTTTGAATAATTCAAAACAATTTAATCTATCGCAGGCAACATTTCTTGAATGATTCGATTTCATTTTGCACACATTTATCTTGTCGTTTACGCGTTTTAATCAGCATTTTCAAGCACATTTTTATATACTTATGATTATTGTTAGTTTGTATCTATTTGGAATGTGTGTTTGAAAGTTTCGCATTTATTATTGAAATCTATAGCCATATTTGACGTACCTGGACGAAAGGCCCGTATTTGCTAAGGATCGTGCATGTGCCGAAGCATTGTAAGTTTTAAGGAAAGAAATTATTGCATAAAAGTGCCTATTTAATAGTTGTCTATAACGAACAAATGTAAACTGAAATCATTTTGAAAGTGCACCGAGTCAAATATTCTATCAAATTTTAATTTACTGTTCTTTTTTCAGTTTCCAAGGAGGTCCTGAACATGAGCAGGCAACTAGAAGGGACTGGAATGAGAGGGAGCATAATAAAATTATGGAGAGTGTTGAATGTACGTTTTCAGTAAATTGTCCATTTTATTTTTGTTGTAATCTTCTAGTAAGCTAGGCAATCATAGTGTTTTACCTTTCACAGGCTCTGTATATATTATGGATTTTTAGCATGATTTGAGGTCGCATTGTCGAAGACTTGATTTTCAGTTAACTCCACTATTGCTGGTATACACATCCGTATATGAGATTGTACTGTCCAATTATCCCATATTCATTACCCTAATAAATAGTGGGTATGGGGTGTAATACCAGCTCTTACTGATAAATCACCCTCATGGACGAAACGAATGTGCACATGAGTTTATACTTTTCGATTATACGGACTTTGGTTTACCATTCTGGTCCTATTTGAACCAATTTATTACGAGGTGCGCAACACCTAATGCATAATTGCATATATATATATATATATATTAGATTTCTGCAACAAAAGGTATCTATTTTATGCCCTACATTTAATATTTTAGCAGTTTTTACAATTGATATCGTTTTCGTTATTTTAAAGGGTTGGCAAGGAAGCGGAGAACCAACGAGGCACATCGTATTGAACAAGAACTTCGTGCAAAAGCTGAGGCTGCTGGCGAACCTGTCGACAACATCCATGTTAATCCCGATACGATTGACTGGCTATACAACTGTAACGATTTGTCGTGCCCACTTGTTACCGGTCAAGAAGAAGAAACTTCACAGACGACTGCTGCGGACGCAGAAAATGTTTCATCCATTGTAAAAACATCTCTGGATGAAAAGGTTATTGAAGAGAATGCAAAAACTAGCGATGTGCTGCTGAAACATGAGCAGGGTTTCAGTCAAAACGAGGAATCTCAGATAGGTCAAAATTGTGAAACGAGTTGCTCAGAGACGGTGTGTTTTAATGCAGCTCACGTTATCAGTTCTTCAACTGATCCCGTAACTGATATCAATCAGAATGTCTTCACAAATAACGGTGGTCAACAAATCACTGATAAACAGCAAATTGAAGCGGCATTTTGCCAGAACAGTATTAGCAAAACTAAAGAAAAAAGTGAATCAAATTTGGCTCCTAACAGCATTCCATATACCGTACCAATAACACTTAAATCTACGTCATCCAAATCATGCGCGTTAAAGGGCAATTCCAGCATTGATAAATCAACTGCAATTTCATGCAACGCTGTTAATGGCATGCCAATAGAACAGGTATATGTTGATTCTAAATTTGCATTTTGGCAAACAGAAATGGCATGGTTAAAACAAACCTGATTTGCCTCACTATTACGCTATTATATTTGTGCAAATAGTTCTGTATTATTTGTGTGTTAGCCATATTTATAAACTTGTATTTTATACCTGCATTTGTTATCCTAAATAGTTTAGCTTTAAGTACCAATGGGATAATAAACTTTTTTACATCCATAACAGGCAACTTTTTGCTTTCAATGACAAACTCCATGAAAGGCTAGATTGATGAATATGGCATTGAAATTGAAATGTTATTAATCAGATAGGTATTTTTACTTACTTATAAATGAATGCATGTAAGAATTTTAGATATATGTATGTATGTATGTATGTATGTATGTATGTATGTATGTATGTATGTATGTATGTATGTATGTATGTATGTATGTATGTATGTATGTATATGCATGTATGTATGTATGCATTTATGTATGTGTGTGTATGCATGTATGTATGTATATGTGCATGTATGTATGTATTTATGTATGTTTGTATGTATGCATGTATGTATGTGTGTTTGTATGTATGCCTGTGTTTTTATTTATATATGTATATATGTATATATGTATATATATGTAATTATGTATGTATATTTGTACGTCTGTGACGATTATGTTTGTGGTTGTATATACGTTTTTATGTACCTGAGTATGTATGTGTGCCGGCCAAAATTTATGCATGTATGACCGAGTGGAATTGATGTATATATATTTGTATGTATGTGCATATTAATGTATACTTGAGAGTGAGTATGCATTTATGAATAAATGTATGCGGGCCTGTATGTATGTTGTTATTCATGCATATAGCCAATGATGTATATATGTATAAAATGTTAGCATTGTATGCGTGTTTACCTGTTTATTTATGCTTTTTAATTATTTATGTTTGTATCTTGGATTTCATGTATGTTTTCTTTACGTAATATATTTTTCTGTGTGAGTAATGTATGTATGTTTCACTGTATGCAGATTTGTATGCTTGTCTTGTTTACTTAATATATGAATGCAAATGTGTATCTATATATGTTTGTATAAATTATTGTACTCGTTCATATGAATATAAATTTAGCAAATATTTTTGGGATAGTTTAGGGCCTAAAAACTTACAATCTAATATTAGAATATTTATCTTTTAATTTTTTGTGTACTACCTACTAGAAGTACAGTTTTACTATGCTAAGATTTGTGAAATATTTTTTAATGACTAAATAGTTTAATTGGGTATATTTTTCTATCTTGGTAATTGTAACCAATAAAGAAAGATAATGATAAGTCAATAATTTAGACAGGTATTTTTTGATGTATGCAACAATAAATTTTTGTATAGATATGTCATGCAATCCTGTTTCTCCCATATAAACATTTGAATAAAGAAAATTTTTGACATGTATTATCCTTTAATATTAATAATTTTATTTCATTCTACTGAATGAATCGTAATATTCAGTCATTTTTCTCTACCTTGTAAGAGTCTTAAGTATAATTCATTTGTAAACTATATTTTTTTAAATCAATTTATAAGTATTCTTCTTCTTTTTTATTTTTATCTTTTAGTTCTATTTTAATACAGTTTTCAAAATGAAATTCGTTAATTTCGGCACATAACCACAATATACACATCGACCTTATCTATTTTTAATTTGAAAATTTCCAAAATTCCAAAATCGTTTCAGTATAAAATTATTAAATTATAAGGAGCTTCTTGAAAATAAAAGTAGAAGAAATTTAATCATACATGAAATACTACTTTCCAATCTTTTCCATTTAGTTCCAATAATAGATATGTATAAAAATAAATTATTAAGTTTAATACCAAAAATAACATGCAATAGGCGGTATACTTGGCCTATTTTATTTATTGCGATTCATCTCCGAAGTACTTCTGTACACTACTCTGGAATTTCTAATTGCAACGAAATCGATAAAGCAGATGTGTGCTATTACGTGCTGTTAATCCTATGAATAGACAGTTCTGAAATAAATTATATATATATATATATATAAATTTATATATATATGTATATATATATATATATATATATATATATAAATAGTGAGATAGAGATATTTACAGGCGTTTCACCTGGATTGATATACGATGCATGGAAATGATTGAATGCTTCCCTGTTGCAAAATATATTTTATACCAATTTTCTTCTTGGCTACTTTATAAAATATGTATACGCATGTTCACTCATATATACAGGGAAATAGAAAGCGTAAGGAACATTACTTTTGCCTGAAGAAATTCCTTTTTAGTTGTACATATTACATATGTACTACCCAATGTATGAAATATTATCTTCCCGTATATAACTTGAAAGAATTGCTTTCTTCCTCCAAAGATGTGGATAAGTATTTATAATTTCGATAAATAGTTTACCTGCTGTTGATTAAAATTAACTGATAATATTAGAGAGGATTCCGTTAAGCAGGCTTTCCTAAACTTACCATTTAGAGGCGACGTTCCTGCCTCAATAACTGCACGGTGGCTTAATAGATTAACTATGGAGAATTTTCCCAGTGTTAAAGTTTGTATCACGTTTAGTGAACAGAGAATCATGAGGTTAGATGCAAAAGATCAATTGCCAATTCTCTCCAAATCATTCATAGTCTATAAATTCTCATGAATGTGCAGTAGCACATATATTGGACATACGAAGTAGAATTTGATCAAAAGAATCCAGCAACATCTACCACAAAAATTGATTAAAAAGATTTGACGTCGTCAGGAAAATCAGCCTTTTCAGATCATATATATAAAGCGTGGCACCTAGTCAATTTGACCAATTCCTAAATTCTACATAAAGCAAAATCGGAAAACGTATTATATATTTATGAAGCCCTTTATATAAAAACAAAACACCTGGCCTAAAGACCAAAAAGTTTCATCAACATGAAATTTTAATTGACTGGCTACGAATAAAAACACAACAAAATTAATAGCATCCAGGCAACCCAAAAATCCTCTCTCGACCAGAATCATAAACTATCTGATTTGATTGGCAACAAGCTGTAAGCTAAACCCAACTGTACATAGGAAGACTGAAATTTCGAAAAAATATGAGCATTCAACATTGCAACTGCACCTGCGCTGTTACCAAGTGGAGAAAAGAAAATAAGGAACAAACGAAAAGACTACATTGGAAAAAATAACATTCGTACACTTAAAAGAAAAACATTTCGAACAGTTGGTTAACTCAATCCATCAATAAAATAATGACCAGGTCCCAGACATCACTTTGCAATACAGCGAGGAAAGCATTTACATTTAAACAGGCGCACATACAGACATATGCATGCACACTTTCTAATCAGCACAAAAATAAATAGAAAACCACATAATCAAATGAAAACCTAGGATGTTTATAAATGAAAAGAAAAGATTGTAAAGTGGAATTTAGTAGTCTTGAAATAAATGGCCATTATTTACTTTAATAGTACACGTAACAGCCAACAATGCGAATAGTTGGTTAATTCTCACTTATCAATACAATGACCAGATCCAAACGGATGTCAGCAGCTTATGAGCCTGATCGCATTATTCAGGCACAAGTGTCTGCATGAGCTTCATAGGTGGCATTAATATGCCATTGAATATTTATTGTAATTTGACAAACGGTCTAGTTTATGAAAAAAAATCATCAAACTGCTCCTTTGTTCCTCTACTTCCTTTAGCATAATTGTAAATTTAATTAAATAGGTAACAGAAGATATCATTCGGCCGAATAAATGTTTGGTTAATGAAACAGTGTTTTCGACTGCGAAGCAACCGCCTCCATTCAAAACTGTCAAAGTACCTGCTTCCTTAATCCTTCAAGGTAAGTTTCATTTGACATTACTACGCTTAAAATCGATTTCAAAGCTATCACTCTCAATTTTATTTGCATTTATATGTAAAGGTTGCAATATTAACTGCTGTTATTTTAAATCTGTAAAGTAATAGTTCAAAACGTCTAATCGAAATATTTACTGCGATTTAATGTTAAATTGAATCTGTTCCTAATTATTCTTTAAAATTTGTAATGACATATAATTGTTATTTTCATAATTATCCCTTATTTTCTACTTGAAATAAACATCATTCAAATTATTTCTTTAAATCAAATTTGTGAGCTCCAAGTAGACACCAATCCTATTGTATTTAACCAGTCGTCGAACAACAACAAAACTAGGCACTGACGCGTTTCGATCTTCCTTGATCATCATCAGAGTATGATGGCAAACTGACTAGCGAGGATCAAACAGTATTACATATATATGAAAAGCAAAATTAGATATACGGCTCTCACCTCTAGTAGTCTCGAATACATTGAACTTGACTGGAAATGTTGGCTGCACAATTTCTATGCAATCACGAACATTAACTGCTTGCTAGTCAGTTTGCCGTCGTACTCTAATGATGATCATGGAAGGTCGAAACGCGTCAGTGCGTTGCGACTGGCGGTATTTTTGTTATGTTGTTCGACGACTGGTTAAATACACTGGGATTGGTGTTTACTTCAAGCCCGCACACTTGATTTAAAGAATTGTTACCACCATCCGCGCAATCAATTATGTTTTAATCATTAAAATTAGTTTACTCAGATTTACCGGTTAGTGTGCCGCAGATTTTCTTTTCGCATACAATAACCAAATACTTCGCTTAGAATTCAGCTTATTTTTATATATGAAAAGCTGGATAAACATAAGAAAATGTCAGATTTTGTACTTATTCAATAAAAGCATAGAGTCTTGATCGACATCGTCGGTTAATTACAATGGAATTATTGTTTCTATCACAATCACAAACATGAATTTAATAAACTTCATTACCATCCCGCAGTTAATGATTGTCCAACTGTACAAATTACATCAATGTAGTGCAAGTTGTAAAAGTTAATTTTGATATTTTGTGCGACAATAAAAAGGTCGAAACGTGTTAGTACATGTTACTGACGTTAGTTCTGATTTGTTGTGCGACTGGTTAAACACATTCGGTTTGGTGTTTATTTCAAGCTCGCATACTTGATTTGAAACGTTGTTATCGCCATCCGCGCAATTAATGAGAATGTTGCTCACCTGCACGTCTGGGCAAATATAAAAATGTTGAATGTTATGTTATTTTCGCCGACGTTATTCGAAATCACTCGTTTGAATCTACGCGTGTTAAATTATTATGTTTTGAAAAAAATGTATGCTTCTCAAAGTTGTAAAAACTATGATGACCAGAATCATGTTTGCTAGTGCTCATTTTCAAGCAACTTTTATTCTAACAGGTTTCAATATTGTGGAAATTGCTTTTGCGTCTAACATGAATATAATTCTTAAATGATAAAACACACATTTAAATACATGACTTTAATCAAGTGTCTAAATAAAAGAAACAAAGTTAACCATATTGTCGCACGAAGTTTGCATGCGTTTTTATTTTTAGTTTTTTTCTGCATTTTTCAACTCAGATATTATTTTCAAAAATATTCAATATAAGTATAGAGTATTTTTAAAGCTTGTTTTCTAATGAAAATAATTGCCGATCCATAGGCCAAAAATAAATAATCATACAAAATAAGTCTACTTAACTACTCAATTCAATTTTTATTTTCATAATATTGATCACTAATGTATTCATGGCAATTGTGCCTTGTTCATTCGTAAATATTTTACAACTGTCAGCAATGGTGCCACAATATACGAAAAACGAATCGAAAACTTCGTGTTCGTTTTCGGTTGTCTTTCTTAATGCATTGTTCTCTTTTAAGAGGTGTCTCATATCAATTTATAAATCTAGGATTAAAATTATTAGATAGCACAGCATGAATATTGTTATTTGTGTATATACATTTATATGTGCCCATAATTATCTAAACATATAAATATACGACAAATTCAGCTCATTAACTAGACCGTTTTCGTCCTATTTGTGTATTTATTACTGGTAGCCATAACTGTCTAAATCCGAGAGCGTTTCATTTGTTATAATACAGTTTCTCTTCCAAAGAACCGAAACCATACATTGAAAGCAATCAAACATTTTAATAAATTTAAAAAAGTCAATGATTGCGCGTCTTGGTAACAATTCTTTAAATCAAGTTTGAGACTGGCGGTAGTTTTGCTATGTTGTTCGACGACTGGTTAAATACAATGGGATTGGTGATTACTTCAAGCTCGCAAACTTGATTTAAAGAATTTTAATAAATTGCTTGTCTGGACAAAATTTTATTTCAAGTGGACACTGGTGGGTAACGTGTTTGACATTGAATTCACATTAGCTATTCCTGAACCTTCAGTATAAGGTGGATTCAAACTCTCATAGAAAATTTATAAAAATTTTACGCATAAAGACCGCATTTTATGTTTTATAATTTTTTTGGATAAAGTAAATATTTCTCTAAACTGCAATTGCAGTTCATCCATTGGGCACGTATCCTCATTAAAGAGCACTTGTCAATATTAACCTTAATTGCCGTATACGAAATTTAAGCTCTAGTCCATTTAACTTAGGGTAATGCAAATTATCAAGTACGGCAGCAAAGCCACACAGTTCATACAAAATTAGATTTTATACCAATTTTATTTCTGGAGAGCCTTTCAGCATGCCTAATAAGGAAGAAACCGATATATTAGTAAATTGCAATCATTTTCTTGTGCTGTGATATTTTTTATAGATTTATTAAATATAATTAAAATCGTTCCGTTAAAAGTTAATTTTTATAATTTATCAAGATATATAAAATGGTCTTCTATTTCGCCATCTTGTTGTTTAGGCCATGTTATAATTAAATCTGAAATTTATACCCTAAAACGAAATTAATATTTTCATTATCAAAAATGTGTTTCGTGTAGTTAAACTGGAAGATTTTGCTTGTGTACATAAATATTTCTTTAACTCCCTGCAATACCAAAATATTTTTATCTGATGGCACTGGTTTTTCAATTTTCTTTAAATGTCTTATAAATTGTAATAATTATTATTGCTAGATATCTTTAGAATCAGTATTACGCGCTTATTTGTAGAAATCGAAAGAGATGACACTTCAACGGAGAAGTTACAAAAAACAAAGACAAGGCATCCACTAATTATTGAATTAGACGAATCACAAGGTAAGAAAATTTATTTTTTTAAATACTTGCTACTGCTACCATATTTTGAATTAGTGTCTGAAAGGTCTTTAAATAGAGTAATGTAATGCAACTATGCCCATGAATTATAAATGGTATAATATATGATGATAAAAGTCGTTTAAATTTTAATTCATTATTTACCATATTATTTTACTTTTTCATTTTAAAATGTAATTTGAATAAACTTAAAGTAAGTATTTTTCATATTTATTGTAGAAATCGACAAAGATGACAATTCAACGAATAACCTTCAGTGCTCTAAATCAAGTCATCCACTAATTATTGAATTAGAGGATTCTCAAGGTAGAAGAATTTTTTTTAAAAGCATTTGCTACTGCTACCTAATTTTTTATTATATTTCTAGAAAGTATTTTGATTAGGTAATATATTGGAATTGTTCCTTTACATTATAAATGATATACAATTTGTTGCGAAAAATCGTCTTATTCTTAGCTTCCCATTTCTAACATTGTTTTAGTTTTCCATTTGTAACTGTTCCTTAAGTTAATGAAAACGGCATATTTTTAAAAACAACTGTTACAGAAGTTGGAATGCAACATACTGCAATGAAGGGAGTACAAAATTCTCAGTCTAAAGCTCTACTTAATTATGAATCAGACGAGTCTAAAGGTAAGAAAATTTAAAAAGCACTTGCCTATTTTTAAGTGTTTACAATGAAAATAGTGAAACCATTTACTCTATATTTATTTTAAAAATAATGCATTGAAACTGTATAATATAAAAGAGATTGTCATATAATAATTAGATATATTTGTATGGATGAATATATATATATATATATGTTTACTACATGAAAGAAGACGATAAATAATAATCACTGAGTAAGCTTACCGCGGATAAAAATTGTTTTATTTGGTCGCGGCTTTGATCTTTAATCTGAACAAGAACTAGTGTATTTTTCGTCTTATCTTGCATTTCTAAATGTTGTTTGTTTATTCTATATTGATTATTGGGTGTATGCGGACATGTGTCTGTGAACGGTTCTCTGTGCATGTATGCGTCATACATTTAAGATTTCAAAGTTATGTTCATGATATGATTATTCAAAATTGATCGAATGACTTCTAACCAGAATTTTGCGATGTCATTCAGTGAATACGCAAAACATTTATTATGCGATAAAAATTTTAGAATACATCTTTTATTTATTTGTAGCGCTTTTGCTTTACTGGAGAAATGAACAAAATGTAATTCTGGTTTTATAGAAAAACAATCGAAATTAAAATTATGTGTAATAAATATACGAAGACCTCTATAGTAAACAAAAGTTACCAGGCTTAATGAATTTAAAAGTTCCACCAACGTGATATTTCACTTTACTGTCAGAATTACACATACCAACGAGAATATTCTTTTATCCAGAAGA
>JAQBSW010008342.1:0-34840 GCA_029291075.1 Eudiplozoon nipponicum | reverse complement strand
CTATTAGTTTTGCCATGAGTTTCTTGTGGTTGAATTTTTTGCTGTGTAATTCTGCTAAAACGTTTCTATCGGATGTTCATTTTTCTACTTTGATTTTAATTACTATTCATACTTATATCTTTTATGACTATCTTCTGTGTCTAATTTTGCTATATTATCTGAAATCACCTATATATATAAGGTTATATATATATATATATAAAGCGGAAAATGATGTGGAGCTTGCCAATGATAATGATAAGGTGAGAATCCTAAATTATATTCTACCATATGCTTTCTACCGACTATCATAATACATTGCCCAAGCCCAAGCTTGATCCTGGATGCAGGATTGACCGATTGCATCTGTTACGTTTACAAATTAATGTTTATATTTTGAAATACGTCGGTTGTATATTTAAATACATTTGTTTTGTAGACAAATATTTATAAACGATGCTTTACGTCGTCGAATGAACAATAATTATACACAAAATAAAATCGTGTTTTCATCTGTTGTGACTGTGTAATTGACCTTAAAGTTATGTTTTTCTTCCATGTTATCCAGCTTAAATTGTCATTGATGGTATGCTTGTGTTTGAGTATCGTTAGATGCGCACCTTTTGTTAGAAATTCACACACACATATATATATATATATATAGGTGCAGAATATTTATGCAGACTACTATTTTAAAACTCATTGATCAAATTGTGATTTACTAAACATTTATTGGTTTCGATTCATATACACGTGTTTCATCCAATTTCAGTTTCGCAAACATGTGTATTGGAAGGCTAATTTATGCGTACTGTTCTTCTGTGCATATGAATTCAAATATGTGCGTGTCTGGTTTCCGCATTTTGGATAGAATGTAGTACAACTTAGACTGTCTTCTATCGCATTCTATTAAAAGTGTCTGGATACAGATAGACACGAGACAATTTTCTAATCTAACCACAGGTTAACTCAGCATATGGTGATGTGCAAAGCGACACACTATTCCTATTTAATCTTTTTTGCATAAAAGTTTCATTGATGTAGAAATCCCTTAAATCAAGTTTGCGAGGTTGAAGTAAACACCAATCCCAGTGTACATGACCAATCGTCGAACTACATAGCAAATCTATCGTCAGTCACTCGTGCTATTTTGTTTGAATTGGTGTTTTCTTTAAGCTCGCAAACTTGATAAAAAGAATTGTTACCAGCTCCCGCGCAATCAATGCTTATTTAATCGGAGATGCAGTTGGTCAGTATGTGTGTTGCTATTAGAATTCTTGCGAACTATGCCGTTTTGTGCGTCGCTACATTTTGTACACGCTGAGTTTAAGAATTTTTCGTGAACTGCCTTGGATTTTATTTTTGTTTAACTCAAATATAGCTGTAGCACAGCTACATTTTGGAAAATGTCCTGTTCAATTGTCCCTCATATGTTGACCAAACAGAGTAAATTTTGTGCTTCCGGAGATGCAAAATTAGTAGGAGTTTGCAATGTGCAACTTCCTCACATTTGTTTACAAAATTTAGAATGAGTCACGTGGAATCACGAAATGGATGAAGGCCTGAGAAAGCTTATTTAACACCGACTTAGGCACATCCCCATGGTGCTATATGATAAATATGTTACTAGGTACACAATTTATTACACATTAGCATCTCAACTCTCATTTCATTGCGAAATTTGCAGCTTATACTTTAACATGTATAAATCAAAAGTAAATCTGGTCTAAAAATTTGGCCCTTTGTAAGTACCTAAATTTTTAGGTGTTCTTATACAGTCATGCTTCTGCAAAAACCTATTTTTCAATTTACGATTTTTAAGAATTAAAATTGCATCGATTTCAAGGACAATTTATTTATTAGAATGTGTTCGTCAACTTTAGATATGATGTAATACTCAGAAATAAAACCGAATCATTTACTGATTTGAATGATATTAAGAGAAGCGTTTTAAAGAACGTGGAAAATTTGGACATCACGTTTCACGATTCAATTTATTAGCAGTGCCGTAAATTATTTGTCATGATTTCCTCGCTATTATTACCAATACACAATAAATTCTAGAAAAATATATTTCAGTTCTTCAAGAATTATTCTTTAAATATAAAATCTGAGTTAAAATACTTAATTGATCGCAAAACGTGCAGCGATTTGAATTTCGGTCCAACAGTTTCGACTTAAAATTATTGGAAATTGAACGTGATACGTATATATGTGCTGAATTAATGGTTAATAGCTGAACTTATCATTCAGTCTATGTGGTGGTTAATAATACACGCGGTAATATTTAACTGGACAAACTTACTAAATCAATGTAATAAAAATAAAACACGGAGAGAGGTTGATGTCAAGTAACAATTTATAATGTGTGATTTCATTAAAGTCTTAGGTATAAACTATATGGCTAATAAAAGATTCTTATATATTTTTATTACCGTGTTTGATTATTGTTGGCGCGTGCGTTTGACGCTAATATTACGCAATTGTGCTATGGGTTTAGTACCTCTGATTTGGTATTTATCTAACGTTTTATAGTTATATTTAAATAGTAAATACAACGCTTGCTATACAAAAAAGTCTGCAAAACTGTGGCGAAAATGCATCAAATTCTTATTCGTGATTGCAAAGGAATTTTACCTCGGTATTCAGGTCAAGTTCAATTTATACGAGACTACTAGGAATGTTAGCCGCATTTGTTGTAGTTTGATCCACACTCTTCTATATTTCACCGTGTTCTGAAGACGAATATCGGAGGTCTTAAAACATCAGTACGTGTGCCTGGTTTTAGTTTATCCAGTTTTGGCAACTAAGTAAAGAAAATTTGACTTGAGATTATCGCAAGTGTGAAAAGTAGATTTAAATATGTAGCCGAGAATTTTGTTGATTTTTATTATGATCATTTATTTTAAAATTAATTTAATGACATTTAATACGTGTATATAAGTTCCTGTTGGTTGTTTTTGCCAACAATTTCTGCGACATTCTTTCTACTCGAAATCACTGATTGCAAATGAGCAAATCTACCGGGCCTCCGAATTCAAGAGGCAATTGTGTAACTAATACAGTATTTCCATCTTTTCCATTCGAGCTTCGGAGAGCTAATTGTCAAAATGCGTCAATTAATTGCTATATTCTCATGATATGTATTTCATAATCAGACATTTTTCTTTTACTGTTTGCTGCACACACTGACATTTGATTATAAGTCAGGCAAAAAATTTAGCTCAGAACCAGAAAATGTGAAATTCCGTTGAGCTTTTTGCGAGACCTAATTAATGCCTAACAACAGCTTCCAATGCGTGTGCTTTAAGACCCTTCAATTTGGTAATCATTTGACAACATGCAGGTCTAACTGAAGAATTTGTGTTTCGTTAAAAAATGGACATTATGTAGCCCGTAAGAAAATAAAGCTCTTAAATGTTAAAAATTAACTTAAATCAAGTGATAAATAGCACTAAATTAGTTTAGAGATATTATTAAGTTAAATTTCAAACTTTAGGCACCAAATTGAGGATAAATTAAAAAGCCTTGTAAAATTGTCTTGAAATCGTATCATGACTGATAATAGGGGGTGCTCTGCGATTTTCAAATAAAATGAGTATAATATCCTGACAACTCGAAATTAACATCTGTCTTAACAAAATAATGTGAAGTGGATTTTTGCTAATTAAACTTCTCTAAGAAATACACAATTAAGTTTAAAAATATAAATGAACTCTCCCTTTAATAAATAGTACAGTTAGAGGATCATGACTGACGCTATACAGTTTGTATTGTAAATTAATTAAACCGTGACTTCACAACTAAATTAGATTAGTATTAGTTTATCCTGCTTAAGAATAGTCTAATATTTGTGGACGCAAGAGTATCAGCAACATTTAGTTAGCTCAGTCGCCATAAATGATGGGGCAGTCGATCCGATTGACCTGTGTCATATAGGTTACAGGAATTGCTGATTAGGATCATTATTACCAACGTTGCACAAATAAAACAATTTTCGTGCGATGAACTCGCTAAATTTGTTTGATTTAAATCATGCAATATTGTCTGTTGTTGCCTTACAATTACATACTAAATGAATTATCGGCTTTACCTTTAGGGAAGTTTAATTCCATACAAAATGTAAAACGTATTCACGATTGAATCAAGGCGATTTAAAATACAATATTTAAAAAAATATTTAAATTAAGTCTGTTTCATTGAAATACTTATTTAATCCTATTTCTCAGCTGTCGTAACCATAGCAAATCTACGAACAATCACGGGTGCGCAAGACAATCAAAGGTGCTTAAAAGGCAGGACAGTAAATTAAATAGATATTGGTCGCGCGAGCCATGAAAAAATTACTTTAATCAAGGTGGCGATCTTGATATAAACACCTGAACCATTATGCACACACATCTTTCAGTATAAACTAAGCATTGTATAGTATAGTAAAGGAAATTCATCTATTAGATAGATTTCGTCCTTATTGGGATCTCAATATGTACTGGCCAGAATTTGTCGCGGACAGGGCTCCAATCCAAGCAAGATTCTCCGAAGCAAACGTGCCCAGGTTCGAGGCCTGTTCGCGGCAAATTCTGGACAGTATGTGATGAGTTCTCAAAAAGGACGAAACCGGACTACTGGATGCAATGCCTTTTCTACACTATATAAAATGACAAATTTAAGTAATTAATGCGTCAGGTGTTTATATCAAGATCGCAACATTGATTTAATTAAGTATTATCGATTAGCTGATTGACATTTTCCCTAACAAGTTTTACTTTCCAAATCCATATTTCCTCCAGAAATAAGTTTCGCCACGTATTTGCGAGTGTCTTTTGCATTCGGAAGCTCAACAGGCCAAATATGAACAAATAATGAAGCAAGTGAGTCAGTTCGTTTAACGGCTTCATTATTATGCATGACTTGCTTTTTTCATAACAGCTAGCCAACACATCACTGGATAGGCGGGCGTCGAGTTTGTTATTGTGTGCCTATAACTATTAATCATTCAATTAATAATAATTACAAACGCGCTAACGTCTACCTAAGTGAACCTAAATCGACTGAATGCCAATTCCCTTTCTCAACGCCTCACTCGACGCAATATTTAGGTGTGCATATGTAGCCCACACACTTACTGTGTAGATAATATCACACTTCGGAACTTAATTAATATTTTTTTTATTATCATATGAAACAAAGAAATTATGGGTGACGTCAAAGGCTGGATAGGAGGCAAATTATGATAAACTATAAACACTATAAGTAAAATCGTTGCAATATGAATGATTTAAACGTAAGTTTGTAAATAATATGCTTACCTAAGATATGAATTTAAATTAAATAAACTTTACACATGATATTACCTAATGAAAGATAGATTCTGGTAATATTGTAAAGGAATTGTGATATTTGACATTAAATATTCACCATTATGTGTTGTAAATATCAAGGGCTCTAAGTAAATAATAAGAAAAATATGGTAACAATAAATGAAGAATTAAAATTAAAAAGCTGATATTATTTATATTTATTAAATCTAATAACAACAGTTTATTTCTAAGGCCACCTTTAAACTAATTATAATCCATAGTTCGTAGACTTTTGTTGCAGTTTGTTTCTGATTCAGTTTCGAAAATAAGTTCACGTTACATTATAATCGATTATATTGGATTTCTTCGAAATTCTAGCCTTAAAATGTGCTGAATTTGCTGAATTAGTTGTCGATTAGTCCCCCTTTATGGCGGTTTCAATATTTATTTCATTTGTAAAAGTAGACAACAATTATGTTTTTTAGTGCGGACGACTAATACATATGCAATTTTATAACACGTATAGCGCACCTAGTAACTAATTGATTGAAATTGGACCAGAAGGAAAAACAAAATTCAGCATGGCCGAAAGGCATAATCGCAATTTTGAATGCGTTTCGTGCTCACTGGCGACTCATCACCTGGTCCAATTTGAACATGCAACCTACTTTCAACAAGATCATTTCAGGTGGTTGGCTCTTTATGTCGTCGTTAAGACAGCTTTAAATTAAGCTAGCCGATATTATGTTTTTACCAAGCAGCCGGTTAGGCACTGCTATTTTTAATTCTTCCGGTAAAAAATTCTTTATGGGAGAATATTCGAGTCAGCCCTGAAAAAGGCTCACACAGACATAGGCGTAAATTTGACAAAAAAAATTAAGGTTTGAACGAATAAATTTAATTAGCCAGCGCAGCTTCAATAGCTGCCAAAATTGATTTTGAATTTGTGGAGCTATTATTCAAATTCTGTCTTCTGGCCATCAAATGTTGTTCTATACTCGCACAAAATTCGGCAATAAAAAAGGTAAAATAATAATATTTTATTTTGACTTCTTCGTTTGCAATTTTGGTTTGAGTATGAAACCACTCCTGATAATGTGATAGGAAAATTGATTGATAAAATCTGGAGACAAAAATATGCTTAAAAGTTTTAAAAATCAATATCAATTCCAGCAGAAGAAGTGTTATTTGGCTTCATTCCAAGAAATAAAAGCAACTATTTCGGCTTACTTTTTAATTAAAGTTGTGATCTTGATATAAACACTTAACCCATTATGTACATACATTTTCCAGTATAAACTAAGTATTGTATAGTGTGAAAAAGGCAATTCATCCAGTAGACTGGTTTCGTCCTTATCGGGAACTCATTATGTACTGTCTAGGTTCGAGTTCTGTCCGCAGCAAATTCTGGACAGTACGTGAAGAGTTCCCAAATAGAACGAAACTGGTTTCCTGGATTAATTTCCTTTCCGACACTATACAATACTTTGTTTTTACTGAAAAATGTATGTACATATTGGGTCAGGTGTTTATATTCAAAAGTTATTTTCTGTATTAATAGAAGGAAATACCATATTAAGCTTGAACTTAAAGGAAACTACCATTTGCACGCACAGATTTTCAAAGTGGCTGCATTTATCTCTTGTAGATTTTCTCTAAAATTTTCCGCGAAAATAATTAAGAATAAACCCAAAATTGATGTAGGCAAACTCGAACAACCGTCCTTCAGACAAAACTATGAAAATATATTCTAAAGGCTAATCTAACTGGTCTGAATAGCGAAAATCCGAAATAAGGCGCCAAATTTCACCTGGCTCGACTCATAATAATACCCGTCGCAATATAAGACGCCAACTTAAGCGCAGTTTAAAAGGCGATCTCGAAAACTTTTGGAGCAGAAAGGCTGAAGAAATGGAAGTAACTTTCGCGTCAGTTAACAGTCGCTGTTTGTTCCAACTTACACGCACAACAGGTCCGAGAAAGTTAAAAGTTAGCGAAACTATAAATGATAGTAACAACGAATTAATAACCGATAAAATAAGTCTTGACAGGTGGGCTGAACACTTTAGAGATCAATTTTCTTGGCCACCCGCGTCAGTTCCGATTCCCGAAAGCATGTCTGCATCAACAGTGTGGAATGTTAGTCCCGAAGAACCATCCGAGTTAGAAGTACGCGATGCAATCCTATCTCTTAAGCGCCGCAAAGCCGCAGGCCCCGATGATTTACTTCCGGGATTGTTTAAGGATGGTGGCGATATAATTTCAGGAGCGTTGACCAAACTTTTTCATACTATATGGAATGAGGAAACCGTACCACTTGACTGGAATGAGTCGACCATCATTCCCATCTTCAAAAAAGGCAATCGTAATTCGTGCTATAACCATCGTGGTATAAGTTTGACTCCGGTCGTATCAAGGTTATTTGCTTCGATTATCCTACGTCGTCTTAGCGCTTCACGTGAATCACAAACAAGAGAAGAACAGGCCGGATTCCGCGCAGGACGAGGTTGTATAGATAATATTTTTACGTTAAGGCAAGTTCTCGAACAGAGACATTTATATCACCGTCCCACAATAGCCGTCTTTCTAGACTTCAAGTGTGCATTTGATTCGGTGGATCGCAATGTTTTATTCCGTATCTTGTCGAAAAGCGGTGTGCCCACAAAATTTGTTAATATCATTCGAGCTCTCTACACAAATACTTCTGATCGCGTTAAAGTCTGCAACGAATTAACGCATAACTTTACAACCAGCAGTGGTGTTCTTCAAGGTTGTCCACTTTCCCCGTTTTTGTTTAATTTTTTAATCGATGCTATTATGAGCAACACTCTCCCACACATTCAGGACGCTGGAGTTGAAGTTCTTCCGGGACATAAACTAGTCGATCTTGACTATGCAGACGATATCGTACTATTTTTCGACAATCAGGCCACCTTGAATAGATTAACATACGTTGATCTGTCTTTCGGTATGAAATTCGCACCCTCTAAATGTAGGGTACTGTTAGAGGATCACCCACCACTCACTTCAACATTGCGACTGCAGAATGAAGATCTTGACATAGTCGACAGGTTTACATATCTTGTGAGCTCTATCAATAACGTAGGCAATATGTCCAACGAGGTGAGAATACGGATCACGAAAACTAGAGTAGCTTTCTCGAACCTTCGCCATTTATGGAGAAACGCGAATATTTCACTTTGCCTTAATGTTCATGTTTACAATGCATCTGTACGCGCAGTCTTACTATACGCTAGTGAAACTTGGACTCTTAGAGTTGATGATCTGAGACGCTTACAGGCATTCGATCATCGTTGTTTGAGAAGTATAGCACATTACAGTTAAATACTGTTTGTTGCGAAGAACTAATATATATGCAAGTATGTATTAGGTTTTGCGAACCTAGTAACAAATTAGTTCAGTTGTGACTAGAAGGATAAACCAAAGGCAGCATGAACGGAAAGTATAATCTCATGCACATTCGTTTCGTGCTTACTGCCTTTGGTTTATCCTTCTGGTCACAACTGAACTAATTTGTTACTAGGTTCGCAAAACCTAATAAGTGCTCGTCTTTAGAAAAGCAAATAAGGCTCCATCAACTTCGTTGGCTCGGTCACGTTTTGCTTATGCCCTCATTCCGATTGCCCAATAGAGCTCTGTTCTCTCATCCAACACCAAATTGGCGTAAGAAACAAGGTGGGTAGATTTTGACATGGCAGAAACAATTAAAGTCACTTACATCCAAATTGGGTAGTATAGGATCCACTCGTCTGCCGGGATGGGGTCCTCGTGCACATCACAGTTCTTGGTTAGAAACCCTTAGCGATATGGCATCGAATCGAGCTCAGTGGCGATCTTGTTGCAGGTGACTAGTAGAATCATCTTCGTAACTTTATTTTCTTAGTAGGGCAAAGTTAGCTGCGAGGTTTGGTTTGTTTATGACGTGATACAGTGAAATCCGCAAGGAAGCTGTATTGCTGATGTCGCCTTGCCCGAATGCTAACTTGGCCATAACGGTGTTGTGGAGTGGTTTAGTTTGCCTCATTTCTGTGAGTTATCCTGATAAATTTACTCATAGTAGCAATGTATTCCTTCTTTCTCTACTCCTCTCTCTCTCTCGTAAATCTCACTAATAATTTGTCTAAATTCACTTATATACTTTTTTCACTCCTTATGGTTATATGGCAGTGAAACATTAAGACACTTGATTTTTGGTGTGGCTGGACATGATGATGATGATGATGATGATGATGATGCATATTAGTAGAGCCACACTCAAACTCGTATCAATTCAGATTTATTGATAATGCCGACTCTTGCTCAAAAGTAGTCAGTAATCACGAAGTGTACTATTCAACTGGATTATACTCGTTTTCCGGGGCAAAGTTTGATATATTCTGGCTGTCATTCGCATTAAAGATGCTGCAATATTTGATAGAAGGTTACAACCAAAAATTAATTAGTTTTACTTAGATTCTGTCCTTATTACAGAAATGCCATTAAAAATTGCAAATCAAATTTCCTTTTTGTTACTGAATAACCAGAGAAATCGGTTATTAGAGACAGCCTTGCTGGTTTCTATGTTTTTTATAAATGAATGTCGCAGTTCGTGGATAAATCAATAATATTTTTACTTTTTCCAAATTTATTTTAGGCGAATATCTAGTCTGTGTGACTGACACAGAGCGAGTTGATGGAGCGTTCGTTTAATAAGAATTATCAATATTATTATTTAGCTAATTCTCTACTCGATAAAATGAAAAATTGCTGAGTCATTAGGACTGTATTTTAAATTTGACTTTTTGCACATCATACGATTGAATGAAGCATCTAAACGCAAGGACATACCAACACAGGCACTTCTATACTTTACGTATACACACACATATCTTTATATATATATATATATATATATATATATATATATATATATATATATATATATATATATATACTCTCTCTATATAAGATATAAATTGGTTGTATAATTATGAACATAACATTGCCATATACCTTTTTCAGTTTTTCTTTCCTTAAATATGCATTGCGATTTGATCCTCGCTGGTCAGATTTCCGTAGTGCTCTTATGATGATCATGGAAGGTGGAAACGCGCCTGTACGTCTGACTGACGATAGCTTTACCATGTTGAGCGACTGGTTAAATACACCTAAGGTTGGTGTTTATCTCAAGCACGGCAACTTGATTTATATAATTATTATCACTCTCCATGCAATCAATGATTGTTTAAATGTTCTCATGTGTTGGAAATGGTGAACATGCCTAATAAAGGCAACAAATACGCCCTGAAAGTAAAAAAAACACACCTTTAGATTTTTCGTCATAAGTCGGTTTGTAAGCGCGATATGAAAATCATCATGTGAGGATTAAACGTGTCAGTATACTCGTGTGATAGCAAGTTTGCTAAATTTTGAGAATAATTAAATTAATTAAATTCACCTCCATCTCTCGAACTGGACACGAAGAAAGGTTCTGCGCGTGTTTGTTAATATCAATGACTATTATCTAATAGCTCTTGTAAATCTTTTCATTTTTCTGCACTATCCCTGACGAACCTTAGAAATAAGTCGTAAACTATTTAATGTTTCAGATGACACAAATAACTCCGACTGAAGTCCACATATCATATTTTACCATTTCCGACTGTTTTCAATGCCAGTCAATGTGGATTTGTTAATGAATTAGTTGAAAACGGTTTAATTTAAATAAATTATCTTTTCATTGTTGGACGCCACAAGGTGTTTGCATCCACTGTCCACATGATTATTCCAGATATTACGACTTCCTCTTTCGGAAGTATTTTTTCAATGAAAAGCACATCACACAAACAATTTGACCATCAATATCTCATACGTCAAATTGTTTTTGAGACGTGCTTTCCATTGAAAAAGGCTTCCGAAATAGGAATTCGAAATATCTGGAATAATCAGGTGGACAGTTGATGCAAACACATTGTGGCACCCAACAAGGAAAAGATAATTAATTTATTCCCTGTCGTGCAACACGATTCTTTTAATTTAAATTAAAACATTTTCTAGGCATTCCGAATCTCTAATATATAGCTCATTTACTCTACTGTCGCAGTTCCTCCCACCTTTGTCATAATAAGAGTGTTTCATCAACAATAAGTCATAGGTTTAGCAGGGGTTAATTTCTTCGACAAATTCCCTTTTAATATGAGTCCAGAATTCGATTATGCAATTGATCGTAATAAAACTCTAGATTCTAAAAAAATATACAGTTAAAATACGTACGAAAATTTACACGAGTCAGTAAAATTTGTTAAAATGCCATAAAAATTGTATACAAATACGAGCGAAAATCTACCATGTTGACATTTAGATAATTAATAAATTTAGGCAATTATTCATTACGCCGATGACAACAAACATTACTCACTCCTATTTCAAGACTTCAGAAAAAACATCGTTCATTGTGCTAATCGGTCACAAAATACAGCAAAACTGCTGTCAGTCCAATTAACTGACGCGTTTCAAATTCCCACGTTAATTATCACATCATGACGGCTAATAAGCTACGCGGGGTAAAATCCCAACTATTATCGATTATATTGCGAAAATTGAAATAAAGTTCTCATCCATAAAAATTATCGTATAAAATGTCCTTGGATGGGATTTTGGTTACATGCAGTCAGAGTCATAACTGTTAAATACTGTTTGTTGCGAAGAGCTAATATATATGCAAGTATGTATTAGGTGTTGCGAACCTAGTAACAAATTAGTTCAGTTGTGACCAGAAGGATAAACTAAAGGCAGCATAAACGGAAAGTATAATCTCATGCACATTCGTTTCGTGCTTACTGGCGACTCATCAGTAGGAGCCGATATTACGCTCTTTAACCACTATATATTATGGTCAAGAATGTGGGATAACAGGACGGTACAATAACTGGTTGGCAGTTTACCTCACGTTCATTCAAGTTAATCCATAAAGTAAGCATTCATCTCACGATCGATTAGTAACATTTTTCAACTTAATTTCGCTGACTTAAAATAACCATCAATGCACTCCTTTCACCCTGTCGTACAAAATAGCAAAATTACCGCTTGTCACGCGTATTGTGGCCTTACATCCTTTCTTGTCCGTCATCAGAATTCGATTAACAACTGGGATTCAGAGCCTCGTTTGTAATTTTCACTGCCTTATATAAAAATTGTGGTTTCAACCTCAATAGCCAGTTGGAGGTCGTGCTCTGATGTCAAGAGAAGCGCGAATTGCGCCAATATATCTGACCGACGTCGGTTTTGAAGCGTTGTGCGACAGGCTGAAAGGATGGAATTAGTGTTTGATTATAATTAGTAAACTCGATTTAGCACCTTGCGAAAGAAATGCTTGATTACGTGAATAAAATATGAGTTTGCTGAAACCGCCAAAATATCATTGTCGCCAATGCATAGAAATTGGGCAACATATATTAAAATCAATTTTGATATATATATATACCATATATATATATATATATATATTGCTCGTTTGATTCATTAAGGTCCCGTATTCCGTCACGCTCTTTTGATGGCCATGCAAGTTCTAGATTGTGAGACCATCTAATAAAGTCGGCAGACTTGATTTAAAGAGCCAATCCATCAAACAACCAGCAATCATTCAATAAATCGCACAATAAAAAAATTAACCATTGGCATTTAACATCTGCAAACCGCTATTTACTCATCATCTTTTGGAGCAAGATATATTCTGTCCATATGTGGGCTACACTCAAATAACAATGTAGAGCATAAATCTTGTTCTAAATGGTGATGGGTACACTGAGATTTGCAGACATGCCATATCAAAGCTTTATTTAATTAATCGGATTCGATAGTTTTGGTAAACCATCTTGTGATGCTTTCACCGCGCAACCATCATTCAAATTTCACGTGGAAAATTTTATCCATCACAACATAAATTAAATTCTGGAGGTAAAATTTCAAAACTAGTAAAGAACTTGACAGCTAATAAAATGAATAAAGTCATCAATCTATTATTAAATTTATCCATTTCACACTTTATTTTCGGTCAATCATGCTCTCATTCTGACTAAATAGCAATCCCATATTCCTCCAAGAAATTAAATAATCAATCAATAAATTCGTCCATCTGATTTGATTCAACCATTCGCACAACAAGGCTAAATTACCGTCAGTCACACGTATTGACGGTTTTTGAACTTCCACGATGATTACAGGAGCACAGCGTGAAATTAACTAATGGCAAGCAAACAACAAATATCTATAATGCGTAGAATGTCATAAATTCCGTGCTCATTAGTAGTCACACGAACAGTTTAATCAATTTTAAGCTTGACAGCGCGATATCTTTGCAAATAACTGCTATCACTACCTTGAATGTTTTGACTTTTTAATTTGATAAATGGTCTTTGATAGCCGTGTGTTTGCCGGGGAACTGCTTAATAAATTCAATTAATGACATGAGAATGTTAGATTTACCATTGAAAACGATGGAGATGATATACTTATTTTTATTGACGTGTTGCTCAAACGAGGAACTCGTGGCACATTACGGAGCTCAATTTCCCATAAGAAAACATGGACAGCGCAATATTTGCATTTCAACAGCTACCTTCCATTAAAATCGAAAAAAGGCCTAGTAAAGAGGCTGTGCAATAGAACATTGTGCATTTGTCCACCAGACTGTTTACAGACTGAGTTGGTTGGTGGGCGTAACACTCTTAGAATTAATCGTTACCCACCATATTTTATAGATAAATATAAAGCTAATCGTACACCAAAACCCGTGGTGAATTTAGCTACCCTTGATAAGAGACCTGTGCATATTCACTAACATAACAATGCTGTAGATGTAGTCCGTAATTGACATAATTTTGATAACCACCACCACCAAACCTATTCTATCAGGTGTGAAATACAAACTTTCAATGCAATCTGCATCTAACCTTATCTATAGTTGTAATTGGTCCTGTTGACAATCATATGTAGGCAGCTGCAGTAGAAGATTGAATTCACGTTTGTCAGATCACACTTCAACTTTGTTGCTGTTGAACGCACGTCTAAAATTGCGACATACCATCAAATCGCTTCTATAAAGTAATTTAATCCTGACGTGCTGGTATGATACCCTATTTGGAAGCTATTTCAATAAGTCTACGTTGTCTAGAACTGTGCAGGCAAAAGCAATGTGTAAGTGCACTGGTATAAACATGAGGTTGCCCACGCGCCATTCAAAATTGTGCTTAGTTACGTTTCATCGTTTTTTTAAAAAGTTTAAAAATGAAATCTATATTCTGGTGTACGTTCTTGTGTGGGCTGTATTTCTGTTCAAACTAAACTAATGTTTTGCTATCATAACACTAGGATATCAGTTGATAAGACAGAGTGGAAGCGCTACTATGCAATTATTAATGTATGCCTTTAATTAATATCAGGTAATAAATGTTTGTGTATATTAAGAATAACATTCCCAGAAGCATTGTCGTTAAAGGTGAAAACATTTAATGGGATATTTAAGTATTGCGGCAACAGCAAATTAGTTGATTTCATGACTGCATAGAATGTTTGTCAGCCTAAATTCCCGTGTATTATAATTTATGCTAGATAATGCAGGTGAGAACCGCATTTCTGGCCTCCTAACAACATATATTTGCATTGCTAATTTGGTCCTCGATAGACAGATTGCAATCCTGCTCTGAAGATGAAGAATCGCAATACCACATGCGACTGATGCCTTTTGTACTAATTTGAGAGTGACTAGTTAAATAAAATGGGATTTGCGTTTAAATTTTGTCTGCCAGCTTTATTTCAATATTAGTTTTTTCACCACCCACAAAATCGAATACCGTGCAAGTTTTGAGTAATAACAAATTCACCGCAGTCCTAAAACCGATCAATTTATAATTTTTTAAATCATTTTATAAAAAAATAACTTGTGAGCTAAGCACGCAAATATAATCTATAAATTCATATTTCGACAGTAAATTGCAATTCAATCAATTAATCTCCTGTCCATCTTTTGTGAAATTTTACTTGCCTTAAAGAGCATATAGAAATTTACTTCCCTATTTATAATTAATACTTACTCTATATCTCTATTTCTTCACACTTAGGCAGTATTTTTTGAAAGAATTATTACTTATAGTCATTCTACAAATCCGTTTTTCACCACTGTATATATATATATATATATATATATATATATATATATATATATAATGTGTCTAATTGGAGGATTTTGATTGTGTATATTGTCAGTATAAACTCAAAATTGCATCAGTTAGCAAAGGCATTTCATCCGGTGGACCAGTTTCGTCCTTATTAAGAGCTCTTCAAGTTCTATCAGAATCTTCCGCAGAATTAAGCCCATTACATGAACACAATTTATATATATATATATATATATATATATATATATATATATATATATATATTAAATGTCTAATGAAATTATTTTGCTTTTATGTATGTTGCCAATATGAATTCAAAATTGCTTCGGGTAGTAAAGGAATTTTGTCCGATATAACATTTTCGTACTTGTTAAGAGCTCTTCAAGTACTATCCAGAATCTTACGCAGATTTAATTAATACCTGAATATATTAATATATATATATATGGATGAAATGTCTAATGGGAGCATTTTGATTATGTGTGTACTGTCAGTATAAACTTCAAATTACAAAAGGTAGCACAGGCATTTCATCCAGTAAATCAGTTTCGTCCTTATTAGGAGTTCTTTTAGTGCTAACCAGAATATTCCGCAAGTTTTATACGTACCTGAGCATATATATATATATATATATATATATATATATATATATATATATATATATATAAACATATATATTTCTATATATAGATTAAATGTCCAATGGGAGGATTTCGATTATGTGTATATTATCAGTATAAACTCAGCATCGCATAGGGTAGCAAAAGCATTTCATTTAGTAGACCAGTTTTGCCCTTATTGGCAGCTGTTCAGAATTTGCCGCGGACGGAATACGTATCTGGTCAGGTTTACTTCGGAGTCTGGGACTCCATCCACTGCGCTACATGTAATTTGAAATCATAGTCCAATTCAAATTTTCTTATAAGCTTTTCCTTCAAGCAGAACCATTTAGTAATCTCTTAATTCCAGAAGTTCTAACTACCAAATCCCGATTAGTAATTATGCAACACACACTATGCCAATTGGGAAAATAATTCTAAATTGAAGTCTAATGACAAGCTTTTATTTATCTGCATGTTTTCATTATAGACTAAATATTGCATCCAGCAGATAGAGTCACAGATTCTGAGGCAAATACGTCCAGGTTCGTATTTCGCTCGCGAAAAATTCTGACAATAAAAATATAAGCAAACTCCTGCCATTAGAATCTAATTCAATATAATTTCATCAAGTGGTATGGTGCCTGTTGTATAATGACAGACGTGAAGTTGTTGGCTAGAATTTCTGTTATTTTAAGAGGTACAAGGTAGATTCCGCCTTTCGGCAAGTTTTAATTGAAAGTATCGAATGGTGTATGACTTCAAATTGCATATAGTTTGCGCCACGGAAAGCGCGCTAGATAGAATCTCAGCAATTTCACCCATGTTCGAATCCCATTCATGGCAATTTCTAATCAGTACTTGAAGAATTCAAAACAAAAATAAGGTATACTTGATGAACTACTTTTGCTGCATTGATGCAATATTTGTATTACACTGACTATATATATATATATATATATATATATATATATATATATATATATATATATATGTATATGTATTACCGATGTTTATCTAACAGTACATAAGATATCATATTGAACTTATTTACTTAACCGCTCCTGACCCAAGCTTAAAACTCTGCGGTAGTAGCCAGATTCTTTACTACAGAAGGGAGACCAAACATGGGATAATTTCGCTCAAAGCCATGCAACTCATCTCTAATGTCTATGATAATGTAATCGCATGACGATTGCCCTATACTAAATAACTTCATTTTTCAAGTAGAGCGATTTTCATTTTATTCAGATTATATATATATATATATATATATAGTTGTATTCATTCGCTGCTGCATTTTAGTATTTTATCTTTACTTCTTTGAACTGATATTTTTTGGTCTTTAAAATGTCATATTCGCCTTTATATTTTATTTATTGTATGAATTATTTATCATTTTGTGTCTATTCGTTGAAGCTGTGCTGAAAGGCAGCCTCTTAATTAATCCTTTTTGTGCTATTTCCATCAAAGTTCGGCATTTTAATACATGAAGCCGTTTAAATCGCATAAGCCTTTCGGACATTGAACTTAAAGCGTTGCCTTTAAAAGTTCACACTTAATATATTATTCTGGGTTTTAAATAATTCGGTCTTCTAGAATGTTACAAAATTTATTCCTATTTGCATACGCAGAGCCCGGAATTAAAGAATTAGTTATAGGATTTATTTTTGCAATAGCCTATAAATTTCCCTTAAGGCCAATTTTGAATCTATTTTATTTATTTTTTCTAATATAAACCAATTTTTCTCTTAACACTGACACATGACACAAACAAGAATTTCGCGATCTACCTCTGTTCAAAGTTGTACTAGAGTAATTTATAACACTTTTTTTAAATTTCACTGGTGCCTATATGCATAAATATAAGTCAAACAATTCTAGTACAATCTTATTTTTTTAAATCATACGTTTGTCCATTGTTTGGTGCATATATTTTGACAATCGGTCATTGATGAAATTTTGTCAAGTACTTATGTTTGTTTGGTACATACGTATGTCCGATTGAATGACATAGAATACCACTGAATGCAGCGTGTGTAGTTCTAAGTAAACTTATGATAGTATCTGCATATTAACACGATTTTTGAACATTATACTGAATCCATTTTCTCTATGTTCCCTTTTAATACCAGAATGAAGATAGATTATTCCATTCAAAGTCAAATATAATGAAGTAAAATTCGATCAAAAAATCGCCAAAGGTCCAATGAGGCAGAAAGTACATCCTACAGAAAACAAAATTTCTAACGGATCGATTGGACGGCAAAAATATATCTACATCAGTTTCTATGGGACTATTGAGCAACATTTCATATTCGCTTTCGCCAATGGTAACGAAGTAACAATCTAGGAATCATAATTAACCACTGGAGCCCGAAACTGTTTTATTTTTCCTGTCCAATTGAGTCCGTCAAATATTAAAAAGGTAAATGAGGCGAAACAAACGAACGTAAGATAAGAAGGTAAGACATTTTATTTGAACGCTTCAATTAATGGACAACTGATTATCGTAGAAAATAAATGAATTTGAAATTGATTTTCCAACTGCCATTTTCCATCGCACAATAGGTCTTTCATGGGAAAGGTTAAATTTGGTGGAAGAAAAAAATTTTAGCTACTCCGATGAAGTTGTTAAGGTGTTAGCAATAAAAACTGAAATAAAATTCAGTAAAATTTATAAATTAGTCGCAATAATGAAGGTCTATTGGGTGTGATGGATAAAAAAATAAGGAAAAATGTAAAAAGAGAGATATAGATGGCGAGTTAATGAAGATAATCGTAGATAAATGCTAACTGAAGATATGTTTATCGAAAAAGTTTAAATTTAGATGAAAAATAAAGAAATATTCATTGAAGCCAAAGAAAGATTAACTGATACCGAATGAAATTATTGACAAAAGAAATAATCCGACTTATATAAACAAATCAAGCGCAAAAATTGAAAAAAGAAGAGGTGAAACAATTAGAAACATAAAAAGTTATGAGGGAATTATAAAAATTGTTCTACGCCAATTATAAAAGAGTACACCTTTCGATTCACAATTTTAATCGCATATTTATGTTTAATATTACCTTTTATTTCCTACACTAGAATTATACTTTTCTTCAAATGATATTCTTATACAATACTCTAGTACTATAATCCTGAATTTTCTGTTCAATTTCATATAGGGAATTATCATACTCGTGCAATTAAATAATGCTGTATCTTCATTTGCATTTTTATTTTTAAAATAAAAATCATGAATCATTCTAAATAATTCGAATTATATGAAAATGGGTGTATGTTAATTTATAATAAATATTTCCTAATTTTACTTTCCATATATATATATATATATATATGTATATATATGTATATATATATATATATACATTGCGGTTTCATCCTGGCTAGTCAGTTTGCTGTCTTACTTTTACGATAATCTTGGATGGTCGATACGCGTCAGTACGTATGACTGACGGTAGCTTTTGTATTTTGTTAGACAGGTTAAATAGAATAAGATTGATGTTGATTTCAAACTCACAAACTTGACTTAATAGTTTTGCACCCGCGCAATAAATGATTGTTAAATTGTATAAATTATATGCATGTAGCAAAATCTGTGGACGATTAATTTTCGTGACTGCCTTGAAAACCGACAGTACAATGAACGCCAGACTACTAGAAGGAATCATCGCTAGTCAGTTTGCCGTCGGTCTCTGATGATGATCATAGAAGGTCGAAATGCATCACTATGTGTGACTGGCGGTAGTTTTGCCATTTTGTTCGACGACTGGTTAGATGCAATCGAATTGGTGTTTACTTCAAGCTCGCGAAATTGATATAAAGAATTGATACATCACCCGCGCAATCAATGATGATTTATTTGTATTAGCTGTATATATGTCGCGAAGGCTCTATATATCGATAGTTAGATCGAAAATGTTAAGAGTTTTAAATATCTTAAATTTTAGAATGTCTTTTTCTTTTCCATATTGGTGTTTGGTGAGACGATTTAGATTGGGACCCAATTTGGTATATGTCCTATATGAAACTTTTATCAATTCCCGACAATATCCGCATAAATATATTACAGTTAAATACTGTTTTGTTGCGAAGATCTAATATATATGCAAGTATGTATTAGGTTTTGCGAACCTAGTAAAAAATTAGTTCAGTTGTGACCAGAAGGATAAACCAAAGGCAGCATGAACGGAAAGTATAATCTCATGCACATTCGTTTCGTGCTTACTGGCGACTCATCAGTAGGAGCCGGTATTACGCCCTTTAACCACTATATATTTGGTAGAAGAATGTGGAATAATAGGACGCAAAACCTAATACATACTTGAATATCCGCATAAATTTGCCATAGAATTGCGATGATTCCATCGTTACTTATTTGCTAAAATGCGAATTCTCTCCTATTTTTTCAGCATGATTTGAAATTGTTCAAATATCATCAAGAAAACTTAAGAAATTTTCTCTTGAAGGCTGTCTATTCTAGGAACATTTTTTTCAAGCTATTGCCTAAATATATTAGCAAGCGGTAGATGCAATAGTTGGAACAGCCCTCACTCATTTTTAGAATTCCATTCTAAAGATAAATTACGTAGGAGACATGTACATGTCTACAATTTGCATTATATATCTTAACGTCAATTTGCTCTCTTACAACACATGCAGAAGCTCAGATTGAAAGCTTAAAATAACAAACATGACGCGGGCACCGAATTGTTTGTAAACAAAATCTACAAAATCCAAATCGGTAAATTTCACATTTTGATAAATTTTATTTTTCAACTGTATCTATAAAACAATTAGTGTTCATCACTGTAGAATCAACAAATTATGACTATTTTCTAATTTAATCGCAAAAGATCGTTACATTCATATTGATGGCTAATGTTGGACATTCACGATTATTCCCATATGTATATATATATATATATATATATATATATATATATATATATATATATATATATATATATATATATATATATATCCATGTGGTGAATAAATGCATTATTGAAGTATTTTAATGTATTTATGTTGCCAAAATAATTTTAAAATTGTACACGATAGCAAATACAACTAAACAACTATACTAATTTCGTCCATATTGAGCACTCATCAAAATATAAAATACAATTCATTACCACTTTCCGAAGTGGCATTATCTCTAATCTATGATGACAGATTGAAGGGGCCAGTCAGAAATGTATACCGAAAGCGATGTCACACATGCACCAGCTATAGGGAATACTGACCAAAGCCTAATTTGGTATATAGCTAAAAATGGTATGTGTTGCGCGGCTTCGTTGGCGCATTTAATGAATACGGGACACTAAAGAAATTTCACCGCGGATGGAGTCCCGAGCTCGGAAATTCTGGCAAGTGCGGGATCATAACGAATGATGACGAAACCCCTCGACTTGTTACATTGCATTTTCTATTGTATGCAATGTTCCGCTTACAATTACAATATATATATAAATATATATATATATATATATATATATATATATATATATATATGTGTATATATATTCCCGTACGAAAAATTATATTTAAATTTATTTATGTTTACTTAAATGTATATATATGTATATTTATTTATATATTTAATTATTTATTTATTTAAATTTTTTACACTTATATATATGTATATATTTATATATATATATATATATATATATATATATATATATATATATATATATTCATATTTGAATATGTGGTTTAATTTTATATCTAGATATATATCATTATTGGTATATGTAAATATATATAATTATTTATTTATATTTGTATATTTATATTTATATTTATATTTATATTTATATTTATATTTATATTTATATTTATATTTATATTTATATTTATATTTATATTTATATTTATATTTATATTTATATTTATATTTATATTTATATTTATATTTATATTTATATTTATATTTATATTTATATTTATATTTATATTTATATTTATATTTATATTTATATTTATATTTATATTTATATTTATATTTATATTTATATTTATATTTATATTTATATTTATATTTATATTTATATTTATATTTATAGTTATATTTATATTTATATTTATAATTATATTTATATTTATATTTATATTTATATTTATATTTATATTTAAATGTATTTAGCAGCCTTACTTTTTGCTCTTTAAACAAACACTAGGGACGGCCCTTATCGAAAGAAATATTAATAGATCGATCTGAATAATAATGCTGAATTTGCTTATTAACTATATTTAACTAATTTCGTTTTGGTTGACTAGCTATACAGCTTGCCTGATCATAGTACGAGAAAATAATTAACGAAATACCGTGACCATATGTGACGAACTGAATTAAATTAGAAATTTCTAGGTTTTAAAAATAAAATAATTTTTGAATCGGGTGACGAATACTGTGTAGAAACTGCACAAGTTGAACGTGTATATAAAACAATAGGGTAAAGTCACTTATAAGTTACTTGGAACAGAATAATTATTTTGATCTTGTTTTGCGCTATGAGATGTCTATTTTCGATATCCTCATTTTAAATACGATGTTCCTGCAGAGATTCCATACGAATATTTCAAAGGTAAGCTCACCAAATGAATTAAAAGTTGGCCATATTATTGATACTATTATCTTATTCTTGATATTGGGGTCCAGAACCAAGCTTCGAAATATCCCGAGTACAAATAACGGCAGTGGACGTTTAAACATGTTTCGCAAAACGAGGACCAGGTAAATGATGACTATACATCTATAATCCAGCCATGTATTATTAGCTCATACAAATCTACAACGCATGTTGTCTTAAGGGCACTTTAAAATGCAAACTCAGAAATAAGAAAGCAATCGACTGGGAATTACTTATCTGATGTACATCAGAAGGGAATGGACGGCAGACGACTATAGAAGCCTACATAAGCGTAGTGCCGAATCCGAGTCAAATGCACAGTGTCAAAAAAAATTAAATCATTTTGACTGTGTTGGAAGACACTGTTTATTTCATGTACAAAAACTTATGCATATATTCAATTTGGTTGATACTTCAGTATAAACAGCCAGGTAATTTTTTTAATAAATTTAATTTCATTGTTTCCTATTGGAAGTGTTATAGTGAACCTTTAAAATTCTTGATACAATAAATGTATCGGATATTTTTTATAATGAAACGTGAAATTCCACAGCGGTCATTTCAGATAATCACAGTAAGTCTTTGACCGCTTTCGTTAAGTTCTTTAGCTCAGCTTATCAAAAATGTTTTATGTGCAATTTGCGCTTTTTTTTCCGTTATTGGTTTCAACGTCTAGAAAAGGTGATACCGTACTTTCGCCAAATGGATTTAACCAATTTACATCTGCTAATGTGCGAAATAATGCTTGGATACTTGCAGAAATTTGTTATGCGCCCAAATTTAACTGACTCTCGAGACTTTTTTAGGAGAGTATTCTAACTGCTTTACAGGTGTAAAATTCTATAAACAATGTCATTCCAAATTAAGTATGATAAAACCAACGAATTTTGTGTTATTATTCAAATCTTTTAATGTTATTTTTTGATCAGCTTAATAACAAACTTCTATTATTCAATTACCAGTTCTTAGAAAGAACGTAACTTCCCAGCTACTTCAGTTACGCAGCTCCATCTTGCGGAACTAGCTGTATTACACAGCGCAATGAAATGGCAAATGCACAGTTCTGTTGCAGTCATAGTCATAAATATATTGCCGTGTTTGCTAAATTTATACCAGATTTGCAATTATGTAATCTTTGACAGTGCGTTTGAAATAACATAAAATTTAAATTTCTTTTAAATCAAGGTAGCGATCTTGGTATAAACACCTGGCCCATTACGTGCATACACTTGTCAGTATAAACTATATAGTTTATACAAGGCAAATCATACAGTAGACCGGTTTCATCCTGATTGAGAACACATCACGTAATGTCCAGAATTTTCCGTGGACAGGGCTCGAATCTAGGCATGTCTATTTCGAAATCTGGTGCTCTAACCACTAAGATGCCTAGTCGCAACTGATGGTTAGAGCAACAGATTCCGAAGCAGACGTGCCCAAGTTTGAGCCCTGCCGTTGCGAAGTTTAAGCAGTAGTTGATATTATCCCAATAAGGAAGAAACCAGTCTACTGGATGAATCGCTTTTTCTACACTATATAATGCTTAGTTTATACAGACAAATGCATGTATATAATGGGCCACGTGTTTATTTCAAGACCGCAACCTTGATTAAAAGTAATTTATGTGGTCGCCCGCGCAACCTATGTTAATTTAACGTATTTAAATTGTTTTAGTGTTAATCTCAAGTCTATAGATGTTTCCTAGATAAACCTAATTGTCAATTGCGCAATCACTGGTTGGCCAAAGGACAAACGTTGGTTAATGTCGCAAATGATGCCAAACTTTTATGCTTGGGATTGCGAAGAATAGTGCACTTGGATTTACGTTAAGCACAAAGCATTGAAGACTAATAGGAGGCGCAAGTCACATCAAAGCTTTACATAAAATCCGAAATATATTGTTGTTTGATTATCGTCGGTCACTTTTTGCTCCCGCTCTAATGATTGTCAATAATGTTCACATCTCGTTAACGTGCCCTAATGACGTTACTTTAGCAACTGTTTAGCAGCATTACAATTTAACAATAATTGATTGCGCGGGTAGTGGTAACAATTATTTAAATCAAGTTTGCGAGTTGGTAACACCTCCATTTTATTTAACAGTCGTCGAACAACATAACAAACTACTACTAAACAGTTTTCGATCTTCGATCCATCGATCAGAATTGCACTGAATAGATGATGATCAATTAGATATGGTTCGCCTTAGACAGTTCGTGATACATTGATCTCGACTCAATGACCGGTTGCACGCTTTCTATGCAGTCACGAACATTAACTGTTTGCAGCTTTCGCCACATATACATATATAGGCAATTCAATATGTGGCGAAAGCTGCAAACAGTTAATTTTCGTGACTGCATAGAAATTGTGCAGCCGACATTTCCAGTCAAGTTCAATGTATGCGAGACTGCTAGAGGTGAGAGCCGCATATCTAAATTTGATTTCCATATATATTCAATGCGGTTTGATCCTCGATAGTCAGTTTGCCGTCGTACTCTGATGATGATCAGGGAAGGTCGAAACGCGTCAGTGCGTTGCCGCTGGCAGTAGTTTTGCTATTTTGTTCGACAACTGGTTAAATGCAATGGGATTGGTGTTTACTTCAAGCTCGTAAACCTTTTATTAAATAATTGTTTAGCGGCATTTCAGACAGAGGAAATTTTCATTCTCTGTATCCAACAACTTTATAAAAATAGTGGATACTACATCTTAACAAGGTATAAAAGCAAGGCAGCATGTTCCAATTAAACTGGCTAGCGAGCAGCTTGCATTTGCTTAAATCTGCTATTGCAAGAATCTTCCAGTGTGTGTGTGATTAGACGCCTGAATGTGGTTTTGGGAAAGTCCAAACCGAAACGTAACCAGACAGCGAAGATTAGATCGGACTTTTTTTTCCAGTGGTTACTATGGACGATGTTGAAGCATTCGGAAGAAAGAAACGAATTCGCACCCAGCCTGAACGAGGACGAAACGGGTGCGTACTTTAAAATGGGAATCAATCGGATCTTCGCGAACCTGATAGTGCAAAGCCAAGACCCGCGAACGCAAATCGCGGAGATTCAACAAACAAAGCTCGCACTATGCAATTCTTCAAAGGTTGTTTGTCATTAAAAAAAATTACGCAGCTGTGTGGCTCTTTTGCGTTTGGCCATGACTTTTGTGTCAAATTAAAAAAGAAAGGCGAGCGCGGAAAAACACATTGCAAGCACAGCCATTATTAATAAGAAGCTAATAACACGGTACATTTTAAACATTTTACCGCAAAAGAAATCATTTACAATCGAACTTATCAGTTAATTTCACAACACAGCCAAACGAACGTCAGTTACACACAATAAGAGGTGTCGATCGTCACTGGTCACCATTAGAGCACAATGGCAATTCGCAATGCATTAAAAAGGTAAGGAATAATGAATATGCAACTCTCGCTCCGCAATAATTTCGCAAATATTGCACCTGATTAGAAATATCGCTTGCGTAAGGTCAATACAGTTATGAATGGGAAATTTATACGGTTTTCTCCGCACATAGGAAAGATATACGAGTGAATATTAATTGATTGTTTGACTGATAAAAATATTTGACGTCAAGTTTGCGAAATGAAAATAAGCACGAATCCATTACATAATCAAACCAACAACATTGCAAAACTACATTGGGTCGCACGTAACGATTTGTTTCGACATTTTCTATTTATCATTAGGGAAGTACGATAAATTGACTAACGAGAATAAAACCAAAATGTTTATGCAACGATTAGTAAATCAGAATTGCGTTTCTATCCCCTAGTGTCCTCACAACTATGCTGGTTGAAATAAATGCCAGCTGCAGAAAATTCTGTAAAGTTTGGTTGTTGCTTTCAGTAAATATTTCAAAACAATTCAATTTAGGGTATATTCATTGCGCAAGCTGTGATAGAATTTCATTAATTCTAGATTGCAGACTCGAAATAAAAATCAATACCTCCAGATCATTTGGCTTCAGTGCTTGAATACCTAGCAGACACGTTTAAAAATACAACAGGAAATAGATATACAAACGTACAAGCAGGCATAAAACAAGTAGGCTATAAAGTTATACTTAGATTTTAGCCGTAAAATGATAGAATATGAATACCTGTTATTCTAAGTTTGGAGACATTTAATACTAAAGCAATTTTATGTTCCATTTATTGTTCGGGCAATACGATGGATTGTCCTTTAGGAAATAAAAATTTGATTGTATGATGTCTGCATGGAAGCTGATCACAATGATTTTATTGCACGAATGCATGTAATATAAGGACGTAAACAATAATTTATATGTGCATATTTTAAAATGTAAGCCAGTTGATGTATATATATATATATATATATATATATATATATATATATATATATATATATATATATATATATATATATATATAAATATATATATATATATGTACTCCAGTTGCGTTTAATTAAATATATGTATACTGCGCATAAACTATGCATAGCGATTCATCAGCAAAAATATTATTTCGTCCATATTAGATAACTCATGGTGAGCAACTACGGTATCCGCGTGAAGCCATCTAACTCAAGACCACTTGATTCGGAATAAAACAGCTCGTTCACTATTTTATATGACCCACACTTTGCGTCTGCAAATTAAACCCAAAAGCCATTTAATTTTTCTTATCAATAGCTCTAAAATAAACTGATTTATCTAAATCAAGGTTTTTGTCTCGATGTAAGCATCAATCCTGTTAAATATACCTATATAAATATAAACTAGACTCTGTATAAATTAGCAAACACATCTTATCGATTAGAACAGTTTCGTTCTTTTTGGGATCCTTTCTAGTACCCTCCAGAGTTTGCAGCGTATTTAAAACAAAACATGGAATATTAATTTCCGAGTCTGTGACTATCCAGTACGCCATCATCTGGCAGTGTTACCCAATTGATAGAGTCGTAAAGTCCCGATATGAGCACTGTTCGTCGAAGACTGGACGATACTTGAATAACTCCTAATAAAGTCTAATCGGTCTGCTGGATAAATTGCCTTAGTTATCTCAGACGATGTTTAGTCTAGGCCACACTATATATATATACATATATATATATATATATATATATATATATATATATATATATATATATAAATATACATATACATATATATATATATATATGATCGGATATAAAAACAAATATATATATATATAAGCAACAGTGGGAGTCGAATACTCTAATCATATATGTATATATATATATATATATATATATATATATATATATATATATATATATATATTTAAATATATATATGTATATATTCTGAATGGAGTTCATATCAAGATTAAAACCGTGATTTAAAGAATTTTTATCACCTTCCTCGCAACCAATGGTTGGTAAGCTGTATAAATAAACTTTGTTGTCTATATAAAGGTTTACATTTAATAGTTTGGGATTGTATTCATAATTAATTGAATAAGAAAATAGATTAGCTTCTTATTTTTCAGCATTAAATGACTTTTAAAAAAGAGCTTTTCGTCTAACGTAAGTAAGAAATTCGGATACATTCTTATAGGAACCGCGTTATTGGATAAAATTTCATTCAATTTATAAGTTCGACATATCAGGAAGATTATCTGTGAGTCATATATTCGTCCCTCATGCGTGCAATCGATATTCATCAGCCACATTTGAGCATTTTCTAGTGTCCTTTTTCAAAAACCACACCATATTTCGAAAAGGCTAAACACAATAACTATAATAGAAACAAATCATTAATACAACAATAAATTAGTGAGTTTTGCTTTTAGACATTATTTAACCACACAATAAAGACTGTAAATTTATTTAGAACTCGTGAAATTTTATTAAAACCAAGTTTGCACACATGAAATAAGCACCAACCCAATTTTAACTACCTAAAAGCCTAGTTGAACTGTCTTACGCTTGGCTTATAAATTTTTTTACTCCTTACTCTAAATCAGTTATTTAGACTTGAGATAAAACACAATCCCATTTTATTAGAACTCGTGAAATTTTATTAAAACCAAGTTTTCATACATGAAATAAGCAACTATCCAATTTAAACTATCTAAAAAGCCTAGTTGAACTGTCTTAAGCTGGGCTTATAAATGTGTTTACTCCTTACTCTAAATCAATTATTTAGACTTGAGATAAAACACAATCCCATTTTATTAGAACTCGTGAAATTTTATTAAAACCAAGTTTGCACACATGAAATAAGCACCAATCCAATTTAAACTATCTAGAAAACCTAGTTGAACTGTCTTAAGCTGGGCTTATAAATGCGTTTACTCTTTCCTCTAAATCAATTATTTAGACTTGAGATAAAACGCAATCCCATTTTATTTTACCAGACACTCGTTCATCAATTTACTGTTGACGATGAAAATTGAAGTTTGAAAGAAGCCATTGCATGTAATTGATGCTAGATTTGCTATTTTGTGTGATTTGTTAAATAAAACTGAATTGCTATTGTAAACGCCCCGGCTTCAAGTAAATGCCGTACGACGTTACAAACTCGGTTAAGGTGCTCTGAATAGAGATTAGTTACTGATATGGGGGCCCTTAAGAGGGCCTGGTAATGCGTTCGCTTGAAGTCTTCAGAGTTGAAGATGTCCTAGAGCCTTGGGTGGACTCTGGTTGAGTTGTCGCTCCCGTGGTTGAGCTGTGATCGCGTTGTGGATGGTGTCCTGCAGGTCCTGCATTCAATTGGCTCGTCTATCCGGTATCCCGCAACAAGATGAGTCACGGATGTAGTTAGTTGTTGGTGAAACTATCAAATCACCAGCGTAGGTATTGACAGCCGACAGAACGCACACGCGTGAAGCAGGTAGAAGGCAAATGCCACAACTGACTTGCATGGTAAATTACCGTGCTTAAATAGCATGCAATATGTGTACTTGCATACTATTGGTTAAACGTGGTTAAACGTGGTTAAACGGCAATTTGCTTTTTTCTCATTGGTGCAACGTAAATAAATTTGAATTTAATTTACGCAATATGTCGGCGATTGATTTGTATCGTTACACTATTTATAAAAATTGTGCAAACTTTATTTAAAGCGTCGATATTCTCGCCCGCGAAATCTTTTATTGGTTAATTGTATAGCACCAATTGAATCATGATAGCAACTTAGGAATGTTATGTTCGAGGCTGCATAATAATAATTCAGCCGACTTTCCAGTCGCGTATAGTGTACGTGCGATTTTTTTTTGGATTGAGAACCGCATTTTAATATTTCTACAATTTATATATTGATTGTGTTTTGATCTCTGTTTTGAGTATGCTTTCTTAGTAGGTCGAAGCTCATTGGCTGACTACAGATGTGCGCTGTTCTGCGGCTGGATAAATTAAATTCAAAAAGTGACTATTTTATGTTCGCAAATTTCGATTAAAGAGTTTTTAAAAGAAGCCGAGAAGTCAATGATTTTCTAACTGCTTAATATTTGCTCATCTTCACTGCATGACAACAAATGTATCGATGACAATTCAACCGCAAATGTTATCTCATGTATTGTAAAGCAGAGAATCGACACTCAACTTCAGGGGATTAACATAAATTTACTGGATGGCTCAGTGGTTAGAGCATCAGACTCCGAAGCAGACGTGCCCAGGTTCGAGCCCTGTCCGCGGTAATTTCTGGCCAGTACATGATGAGTTCCCAATAAGGACGAAACCGGTCTACTGGATAAATTACCTTTTCTACACTATACAATTCCTAGTTTATACTGACATATGTAAGTAATTATTGGGTCAGGTGCTTATATCAATACCGCAACCTTGATTATAATAATTGATATCACCGCCCGCGCAACCAATGATCGATAAGCTATATAGCCATAATTCAGTTTTTCCATGACGTTGCAAATTATTCTATTAAACCATGATTAATTTATCCATCAACTTTCGAATAATATTAACAACTCATGCGTGCATTCCATTTGATATACCAGTAGAATTTCATAAACAATGTTATCTTCCATCTTTAATAAATTAAACTTCTTTATTAGGATGAAAAGAAACATTAATAATAAAGTGCATTAAAGACATTAATATCGAGACTACTAAACATCACTTTACAATCTTTCATTTATACACATTCTGGGCGTTCATTTGATTATGTGGATGGCAACTAGACGGATTCGGTTTACTTCTAAATTGTATTTTAGCTAATTAGTAAGTGCCTGTGCATGCCTATGTGCATGTACGGTTCTTGCTATTTAAATTAAAAATCGCTACATAAGATCCGGTCATTATTGTGTTGATGGCTTGAGAATTAACTAATTATTCGCATTTAGGTACTGCTGATTGCGGAGAGCTAATAAATATTCAATTATGTATTTGGTGTTGCGCACTCAGTAAAAATTAGTTCAGTTATGATCAAAAGGATAAACCAAAGACAGCATGAACGAAAAGTATAATGTTGTGCACATTCGCTTTGTGCTTACTGGCAACTCGTCTGTAGAAGCCGGTATTACGCCTTTAATCCACTATATATTTAGCTGACGAATGTGGGAAAATAGGACGGATTTACTGGAGTAATAGTTGTTCAGATATAATTGTTATTCTCAATTTCGATGAACTATAGCATATAAATCATATTTGTACCATTTACCAACTCGGCAAACAAAGTGTTAGTACCATGTAACTTTTCGGCACTATAATCTTGGTATCGGTTTCTGACACAATGGCCATTGTGTTAGTATCCTTACAGACTCGGTATATATATATATATATATATATATATATATATATATATATATATATATATATATTTGCATTAATAGTCTTTCGTGGAATAGGGAAATCACGTACTTCAATAAATTTATTTGTACCAGTTTCACTATTCTTTAAAATTTGAAAACACAACTTTTATTGCATGGAATAACATTTATTAATAAATCTTATTTCTACCAGTATCTACAGCCATTATTCTGAATTCGTTAGTATATTCGTTCATCCAATCCAAAATGTACATTTGTCGCAACAATCCCCTCTTCGTTATGTCAGTTTTGTTTTGCGCAATTTAGACCAATCCTTTTGCGTAACGTCATGTGGTGTGTCATCGCTTTCATTGTAATTGCGTCCGTAATTGATGGGTGTGTCGTATTTTGCGGAACTTAGGCTATTTTTGATGGCCTGTCAGTTATGTCTTTGTTCCAGTCCAATTTAATTTCTTTTTGAATTATTTTCTGCATGTTTAAGCAGGGGCTTAGCTTATTAATTGCAATAGCTTCAAAAGCCAGAAGAATTTTTTCTGTTGTTGCCTTGTTCAGAACTGAAAAATTGTTACTACTCACAGCATGGCCTGTGAGTAGTACATGTTTGCAAATTATGATTTTTGTGCAGAAGCTGCACTCCTTTTTAAAAGTTTGTGAGGGAGATTATTATGCCGGATTATAAAACCTATCATGAAAGGAAGAATGGAGCACGTTGTACAGGATAGCTTTCAATTTATGGAGAAAAATCGCGACTTGAATTTAAAAGAGAGGAAAATGGTGTCTCTCGATATAAAGTCACTCTTTACTAGCATTCCAATAAATAAAAAACTATAAATATCCTATTTGAATATCTACTATCATCAGGAGTGGAAGCACTGATAGAAGTGGACAACATAAGAGAACTACTTTTATTACGTACATCCAACGTAAAATTCGTACTCCAAGGAGTCTTTTACAGACAAATTGACGTCCTCTTGAACCAGTATTGGCAGACATATACATGCATCATTTAGAAACAACTGGATTAAAACCATTTATCAATAGAGTTCATTCTTACGTAGACTGCGTAGAAGATACTTTCATGGTCGTTGAAAAGGATGAAGATACAAATGCACTGCAACATCATAAAAACAAGGTAGACCAAGCAATCATGTTTACAATAGGAGAAGAACAAGACGGATATTTATCCTTTCTAGAAGTAGGAATAACGAGAGATGAAGAAGGTACCTTCTCAAGGTCAGTTCACAAGAAATCAAGCTGGACTGGGCAGTTTATACATTATTTCAGTAGTGTGCCAAGGTGCGTCAAAAGGAACTTGATAATAAATTTGGGCACAGGAATACGCAGGATTTGTTCTCCGAACAATATTGATTTACAGCTAAATTTTCTTCGCGAAGCGTTGAGAAATAATGGCTATCCGGACTGGTTCATCGAATAAAACTTGAGGCAACGCAACATAATCGAGACCAATTTTGAGGAAAACAAAACACTCCAGAGAGTAACGCTTAGTGTTCCCTTTGGAGGTGATCTTCCAGCTGAGATCCTTAAAAGAAAAGTAATTCGAGCGACTAAAGCACAGTTTCCGTCAATAGAGGTGGGAGTGGTGTGCAACACAACAAAACTGATGCGCACGAATAAAAAAGATAGACTCTCTGTGACGTCAACACCTTTGTCTGCATACAAATTTCAATGTATCTGCAACGCTCAGTATATCGGCAGATCAAAAAAGAGGTTTGAAATTAGAATAAATCACTATCTCCTTCATAAACTATTAAAGAGGGGTGCTGCTCCTGCACAAAAATCAGCAATTTGCGAGCATGTACTACTCACAGGTCATGCTGTTAGTAGTAACAAATTTTCGGTTCTGAACAAGGCAAAAACAGAAAAAATGCTTCTGGCTTTTGAAGCTATTGCAATTAATAAGCTGAAGCCCTGCTTAAACGTGCAGAAAATAATTCAAAAAGAAATTAAATTTGACTGGAACAAAGACATAACTGACAGACCTCGAAAAATAGCCTACGTTCCGCAAAATACGAGACACCCATCAATTACGGACGCAATTACAATGAAAACAATGACCCACCACATGACGTTACGCAAAAGGAGTGTTCTAAATTGCGCAAAACAAAGACTGACATAACGAAGAGGGGATTGGTTACGACAAATGTACTGTTGGGATTGGATGAACGAATATACTAACGAATCCAGAATAATGGCTGTAGATACTGGTAGAAATAAGATTTATTAATAAATGTTATTCCATGGAATAAAGGTTGTTTTCATATTTTAAAGAATGGTGAAACTGGTAACGATATATATATATATATATATATATATATATATATATATATATATATATATTAGATAGTGGGAGTTAGCGATTGAAGTCGCATTGTCCGGACTCTATATGATGTTAGCTTACTACTGCAGGTTTACATTTGTCTAGGAGATTGTAATGTCCTATTATCCCACAATCCCTCACTCAAATATATAGTGGTTAAAGGGCGTATTACAATTTATGAGGCTCTGGCTATCAGACTAAAGTAGTCGTCTCTCAACGTATCCAAATTTCACTCAAACTATGTACAATTTAAATGATATAATATTAACAGCAGTAAAATGATGGCGGTAATGAGCGAATCATCACGAGTTTGCTTGGATCGGAAAGAAAAATCCGGACAAATACTTATAAGAACTTCATTGTCATTCATCATCAGCCGCACAAGAATGTTTCAAACGAAAAGAAAATTTTTGGACATTTATTGCATTTAATGTTGTGGCGTCAAATTAAAAAGTTATCGCTGGTCAAAATTATTCGAAAAAGAGCGTAGTTTTCTTCGTCACAGATTTCGTCCGGATCGGGATGAAAGCCTGGATCAATACGTATAACATTATTATTGTCAGCAGCAGCAGCATCATCATATGTACAGGAATAGCTACGAACGATAAGGAAAAAAGACGACAGCTATTGCAGTTAATGGTGTGGTCACAAATTAACAAGCCTTCTCCTTTCTGAGTTATCGTAAAGGAAAAGTGTCACAAATTGAAAGAAAACAGACAATTGTCATGAAATGTATAATAATACGAATTGGGCCTTTTCTTTATCGGTGGTTGTACAGAGAACCAATAATAAAAATTTATCCTCATTAGCCTAGTCAACTTTATGAGAATTTAAACACAGGAATTTCACGTTAGCTGCATCCAACAAAGGAATAGAAAACATATAGTAACTATTATCATAATCAAGTTTGCGGTCTTGATATAAGCACCTGACACATTAATTACTTATATATGTCAGTATAAACTAAGAATTGTATAGTGTAGAAAAGGCAATTCATCCAGTAGACCGGTTTCGTCCTTATTGGGAACTCATCATTTACTGGCTAGAATTTGCCGCGGACAGGATAC
>JAQBSW010008341.1:0-34844 GCA_029291075.1 Eudiplozoon nipponicum | reverse complement strand
TAAGTTGTTCCAGTTGACGGCTTCATATGGTTTGAATTTTGCTTTGAATGGCAAAGCGTCAGTTGGAAAAGCAGCTCACTTGGATGGTGTAATAATATTGCAAATATAGAGGTCCGTACGTGTTTGGTTGACGTTTCAAATATCATTCTCAGAGTTCGATCAATCGTTACACAAATGGTGAACATATGCTTACAATAGAAAAATATGACGTATAATAGTTCAACATCTGTCGTGACAATTTCATGAAATTATACGAAATTGTAAATAAGTTGATACTAATAGTTTTACTAATTGTATATTTGAGAAAACTGGTAATCATTTTATATTATGCTTACTGAATGTATCTTTTGTTGAAGAAACGGTAGTTGTTTTGTGGTGTTAATTAGCTCTTCTAAAGCGCTCAGTTTAAACTGTTCACAGTTTTTCATTTCTATATCTATTTGAGCTTAGACTAGTATGTCATGGAAGTGATTAAATGCTCTTTTATTCGATGATTATTTGCTTAATTTCACTGTTGGCTTTATGCGTGTTTCGGAAGGAAACGCATGTGTCAATGAGCCAATGAATGGAAGCTGTAAAACTTACCAGTGTATGAGATTATTTAAAGCATAAAAAATATTAATGTCTGAATTTTTGGAATGCGAGCCTTAATAAAATTCATAGTACCCTTTCCATGTGCAAAGAGAAATGTAATGCTATCAGATACAAAAACCCTTGCTTTCCCATATTCTTCTCAAGTCTCTACAAATGAGCATCTCTTTATATATAAATTGAAAGACCGAACAAAATTTAAAAAATGTAAACATGGAGAGAGTATGAAATAAGGAAGCAGGCAATCATTTGCGCGCATAAACTCCAGTTCAAATTCAATGCCCGAACATGCTTCTTCTGCTTGCATAAATCTTGCTGGAATTTGTTTATCCTTGTTGCTTAGTATGTGGCTATCTTCTTTCTATTTTTGCATTTAGTAATTATCTTAAATGCTGTCTAGAGAACATGTCGACAATATGTTGCGCAGTTGTAAACGTGTATTCACCATTTGATTTGAAACAGGCGTTTAGGTTGCAATGTTCTCTCATTCGAGTAATTAACCGACTGGTCGATCGGCCTACGTAAGTTGATCGACAACTTGCGCATGTATATTGGTAAAATATTTGATATCGACTTTAACAGCTATTTCTCTTTCACTGTGAGTAAAGGCAAGAGTGTTACCTTAAATAACACTCGTAGTTTAGCTGCATTAAATATGCGTGTTAGTATCGTTTCAACATTCTTTTGTGCTGTGCGGGTAATTGAATCTCCCTTAAATGCGTTGTTCAGTTAATTTGCTTCATTTTCTGGTCAGAAATACGTCTGTTTCTGTTGACTTCCCATTTTAATAATTGACTCAATTAATTGTCTAGGATAGACATTAGACATTAAATTGTTAATCGTTTTAGTATATTCGTTGTCTTTTCAAACTAAATTAACCATCCTGTCAATTCTTGAAAACCAACCACGAACTGTTGATAATTTATATTGAAAAGGCAGGCAATAATGGATTTAATGCCTAACAGCGATCCTGATTGAATCTGTTATTGAAACCATTGCATTGGCTCCATGGTTATCTCGTATACTGCAACCATTGTGAAATCTACTGGGCAATTATTCGGTTGCCGATTCTTTTGAGTTTGGCAACGGAAGTCAAAATATAAATGTTAAGAAAAAGTTTATGATGTCTTTTGATGTTACGTCATTGTTTATAATTGTTTCCAATGACGAATCCATTGCCATTATAGTCCAAGCGGTAGAACAAGACATATTACAATCTCAGGTGCCAGGTCCCACTCTACGAAAGCTTGTCTTATTATGCACGGAAGATGTAATTTTTCGTCTTAATGGAATCATCTATAAACAGACTGTTGGATAGGAAATGGGGAGCCTCGTATCTCCTATGTTGGTTGAGATTTTCCTAGGCCATCTGGAGAACACATCATAAAGGAGTGATGTACACAAATGAGGATCAATACATACGGTACATGGGTGATATTTTCCTTGTCCGTAAAAATCAGTCGCAATCACGAATATTGCTTCAAAGTTTCAACAAAGTGCATAAGAATATGAGTTTCATGTCCGGGCATGAGAAAGTTGATCGTCTGTCTTTCTTAGATATACTCTTCTAAAGAAAGACACTAAAGGTAAATTAAATAGAACAATTTGCTATAAACCAACCTGTTCTACACAGTATTTGTGTTACAGCAATTTCGTGCCATTTGAATATAAATTAGCAACAGTTCGTGGTTGTTTTCCAAGAATTGACAATTTGGTTAGTCCAGGTTCAAAAGGCAACTAATATACTATAGCAAGTTATAGTTTAATGTTCAATGGCCATCCTAGACAATTAATTTAGTCAATTATTCAAAGGGGAAGTCAACAGAAATAGATCTATTTCGGATCAGAAAATGAAGCAGTTTACCTAAACTACCCATTTAAGGGGGATGCAGTTTCCTGCACAGCACAAAAACATGTTGAAGCGGCATCAACACGCAATTGCGCAATACACCGTCGAAACTCCACACGCAAGTTCTCCAGACTTAGCATTTAAGGTCATTACTAAATGAAAAAAAACAGAAAGGAGTTAGCCACGTACGAAGTTTTATGGATAAAAAAATTGCAGCCGGATTTACGCGAGTAGAAGGAGCATGATCTGGCATGGACCTAGAATTGGAGTTGATGCATACAATTGATTGTTTGCTCTCTTATTTCGTACTCTCCATGTTTACATTTTCCCATTTCTATTTGTCTTATATATATATATATATATATATATATATATATATATATATATATATATATATATATATATATATAGATGTTCATTTGTACATACTTGAGAAGAATTTGAGACTGAAAAGGTTCTTGTTTCTGAAAAGCATTCTTTTTTCTTTTTTCATATGGAAAGGTTATTATGAATGTCTGATTTATTTCTGGATTAATGGCTCTGTGACAGATGAACTGAGATGTTTTACACATCAGAAGAAATTTTTAAAAATTAAGTTAAAAATTATGCGATTTTGGAGACCTAGATGTCAATTTTTGTAAAACAATCGCTTAAGACTAGTTTAGGTGCATAATTCCTTTCGGAGGGAATATAGTTATAGTCTACTTTTACGCGTGTGTTCTCTCGTGCCGCTGCTATGGCTTTAAGTTGAACTAGAATAAGCAAATATTTTATTTTATTCACAGTCAAATTTTACGGATTTGAAAATAAAAACAAAAATTTTGTTAACCAGTCGCTCAAAATAGCAAAAATTTAGTTACAATATTTCTTTGTCTCCCAACAACAGTTGTGTATTTACGGATCTCAATCAAAGTGATATCTCGTTGTCGCGACACTGTGTATTGTATGTAACACCTTTATATAGGTAAATATTACATAATTCTGGTAACAAGTCAACTTGAAAACCATATGTGATGCGCTCTGTGGTACTTGAAGTGAATAATCGCAAATATGCAACATCGATTGGAGTAAATTGGTTGCCCAAACTGGCATCACCATCCGATCGGTGGTATTTGTAGTTTCTAAACTTATGATAGTGGTACTGTATATTTCATGTCCATTCGACTCAAAATTGACTACTGACTCACGTCCAGATTGACTCGAGCCTTTAGCTAAATAGCAATGGCTTTTTTAAATTCTCAATTTCCTTGGGACCTTCCATTTTGAAGGCTATAGTATCTAGAGTATTTGGTATTTGTTTAGTATATGCTCATTCCAGGTAAGCTAATTCACTATTAGTTTGCATGCAATATCTGATCGTTGTGATCTTAGCAACCATTATGACGTTGATTTTCGTAAAGCGTTGTTAATATTCAATGTAACCTCTGCAAAATATTTCTTGACCGACATGCAACACTGGAAGATCGTATTCTGACAGAATGCCAACATCTCTGTACTCTTAAGTTTTTACGCTTTTTGCTAGGTAAAAACGCCATCTTTTATCGCAATACTTCAGATGACAATAGATCAATTGAAATACCACATAACTATAAATATTATTTCATGTCTATGTGGCTGTACGAATATATCTCTGTGCTATTAAACCGTCGTAAAGACCATCCCCTCCTCAACGTGGTACGACGGTGTCAACCATGTTTCGATGGCCGATCGTACATGGGCTAACGGGGCCATGGCGGTGGTGTCACCAGGGCGTGGTGGATTTCCGACCGGCAATCGGATCTCCTATAAAATACCACATGAGCCCGATGACGGCACCATGACTCGGCGTGTGTTCCCCGCCACAAAAGGGTTCAACAGCCACAGGATTACATGGACTCCTGGACAGTACCCCGTACTTCCGAATGGCGAATGAGCTCTCAACAGCCACCGGCAACCATGCAACTTACTGCTGCCTTGCAGACTGCGCTTGGATGTGCAAAGGCTAGAGGTGCGTTCTCGATCAAAAAAGCCGAGTGGTGAGGGGACACCACTTGTACCAAATTCCCAAGAAACTCCATGAAAACTCCATGATTCGGGATATCAATGGAGCCGGCTTATCCTCTAAAAGGAGTCAGCCGCAGTAAATCTAAATAATCTGTGCTATTAAACAATAAATGGTTGCACGGGTGGTGGTAACAATTTTTTAAATCATGTTTGCAAGCTTGAAGTAAACACCAATCACATTGTATTTAACCAGTCGTCGAACAACATAGCAAAACTACCGCCAGTCGCACGCACTGATGCGTTTCGACCGTCCATGATCATCATCAGAGTAGGACGGCAAACTGACACGCGACTGGCGGTAGTTTTGTTATGTTGCTCGACGACTGGTTAAATACAATGGGATTGGTGTTTACTTCAAGCTCGCAAACTTGAAAAAGTATCTCTGTGTTGTCTGTCTGTTTGTCAGCATCCTATGAACAATGACGATGCTGTTCTCTGCTTTGATCAACATGCATCAGTCCAATAGCGTAGACAGTGCTCGCATTTCGTGAAATCAGTGATTACTTAATTGCTTATCTTATATGACTAGTGTAGTCTTTGACCCAACTTCCATTTTAGTGCAGAATGTTAATAGAATACTCGGAGTGAAAGCAAATTTTTCGTTCTTTGTGGCTAATCAAGAGAGTTCTTAATGTATGTGCACATGTTATTTCCGGTTGTTTGGCTATTTTGTGCATTTGATTATATGAAATGTTGGATTGATGCTTATTTGAAGCCTGGTACCCTTATTTCAATAATTGGAATCATTACACACAAAATATATTTCTTCAATATCTGAAGCATTCAGTACACTTTCATAATAGAAATTTTTTAAATGCAAATTATTTGCACCACATTTTCTTCCCAACGTGCAAATAACTGGCGATAATCTGCTGTATACTTGACAGTACTACACTTTTTCATTTTATTTAGATTCTGCATTACAATCGCCAGATAAACTATTACATCCAGAATCTGATTCAAGTAGGAAGTCTTAATTTTTACAATTTTACTGTCAAGCATTCTCATTTTCGTTTCATTCTCAAGAATGCGATTCATTATCTTTGAATTATTTCGTGTCTGAGTAACATTTTGTTTTTATAATATTCAAATACAGAAAGATGTCCCTGTTTCAGTATTCCAGAAATTATAGACGAATTCACTAACAAGATTTTATAAGGAATTATTGCAAGTTCTTTATGGATGTCGAGTGGTATTCAGAACTATTGATTGTTTAATTCTTAGAACACTTCTCTTTTGGCCTAATGCAGAATACGTTCAAATTTGCATTTGTTTAAAATTTTAGTAACATTTTACGTAATACCGTACTAAATAAATACTTTAATAAACATATCTATCTTTACATTCACGCCAAGTGATTTCCAAAGTGGTATCCAGTAACAAATCTTGAATCCTTTCTATCGAAACAATTTTCCCATTCTAATAAAGCATAAAATTAAATATTTCTAGTTTATCCATTCGAGGTTTTTAAGTCAGAATTTTAAGTAAATCAAAAGTTTTACTATTAAATATGAAGTAGCAGCTGTACTATTTTCGAAAATAATTATTTGTTTAATTCGCTTTCTTAATTCAAACTGTATTTTGTTTTAAAAGCTAGAACCTGTTAAAGAACTATATTATTAAACGAACATTGGTTGCGCGGGCGGTGATGACAATTACTTTAATCAAAGTTGCGTTCTTGATATAAACACCTGACCCATTATGTACATACATTGTGTTCAGAAATTGTTTTAATTCTCAATTTCGGTGAACTATAGCATAAATTTATATCCATCATGTTGATACCATATTCAGATTCGGAAACCATAGTGTTAGTACCATGTACCTTTTCGGTACAATAATGTTGTTATCAGTTACTAACACAATAGCCATAGTGTTAGTATCCTTTACAGACTCGGTATATATATTATATAGTGTGAAATAGCATTGAAGTCGTATTGTCGTAGTCGATATGATGTTAGCTTCACTATTGCAGGTTTACACATTCGTCTAGGAGATTGTACCGTCCTATTACCCCACATTCTTGACCACAATATATAGTGGTTCAAGGGCGTAATTTCGGCTCCTACTGATGAGTCGCCAGTAAGCACGAAACGAATGTGCATGAGATCATACTTTCCGTTCATGCTGCCTTTGGTTTATCCTTCTGGTGACAACTGAACTAATTTGTTACTAGGTTCGCAACACCTAATACATACTTGCATTTATATTAGTTCTTCGCTGCAAAGAGTATTTATCTCTTTAGACTTGATGTTTCAACCAACCATCCCAATACATCGTTATAGAACAGACACGACGCTACATGAGGAAGTAGTATTGAAACGAACATTTACATAATTAAGTGAACATTGATTACGCTGGCAGTGATACCAATTACTTTAATCAAAGTTGCGATCTTGATATAAACACCTGATCTATTATGTTCGCATATATGTCAATTTGAACTAAGTATAGTATGGTGTAGATAAGGCAGTTCATTGAGTAGACCCGTTTCTTCCTTATTAGGAACTCTTCATGTATTGTCCAGAATTTGCCTCGGACAGGGCTCGAACCTGGGCACGTCTGCGTAGGAATCTGCTATTTTCAACTCTGAGCCACCCTGACACACACTACACACAATTTTAAGTTGAATTAGCTAATGTTTTAGCTAGCCTTTTTATGTGGAGCCAATACGGCACATCTTTAGAATTGAAGTTTCAATTAACCAGCCTCAATCTGTCATTATAGAAAAGAGACAACGCTACATGGGGGAGTGGATATGAAATGAACATTTATATAATTAATCGGACATTGCTTGCGCTGGCAATGATAACAATCACTTCAATCAAGATCGCGATATTGATATAAACACGTGACCTATTATGTACATACATTTGTCAGAATAATATAAGTTTTGTATGAATTGGATGAATTGCATTTTTACACCATACAATTCTTAGTTTATACTGACAAATGTGTGTACATTTAAATAATGTTTGTTGCGGAGAACTAATATATATGCAAGTATGTATTAGGTGTTGCGAACCTAGTAATAAATTAGTTCAGTTGTCACCAGAAGGATAAACCAAAGGCAGCATGAACGGAAAGTATAATCTCGTGCACATTCGTTTCGTGCTTATTGGCGACTCATCAGTAGGAGCCGGTATTACGCTTTTTAACCACTATTTCTGCGGCTCGAAATCCGCTTTTTTCATCGTGCTACTTCTTCATCATATTTCGTGAAATTCTGCGAGGACTTTTCGAATTTTTTACTTCAGAATTGGATAGTACAATTGTGACGTTCTCGGCTTCAAAGGTGGCTACATATACATCTTCCCTCCCCTCAGAATTCGACCTTGGCAATTCACTTAATCCATCAAGTGAGACAGCTCGTGGTTCATCGGGCATTTTATCGAAAACTGTATTTTACTCTGCGTCGACAAATTCCACACTATAAGAACTATCATTGACAGCCTGTAGTGCCATGGATTCGACCTTCGCTACCAGTAATCTGTCACCGACCCTTAGGCGAGTACGTGTAACTCATCTGGAATAGAGCTTTCGCTGTTTGGCGCCCCCATATTCCGTTAGCTGTTTTAAGCACCCCTGAATATCCGCTATGGTGCAGCCCTCATGCGATCCTACGATTACGAACTCACCTAGCAGTCCAATATAGCATCCATAGACCATGGTTGTCGGAGCGAATCCTGTAGTATTTGACACTGTAAATCGCATGGCTCAGTCGACCAAATGTAAATTGTCCCTGCAAGATCCAGGGACTTTCTGGCATCAATATCGCAATACCTCTTTCATCATCCGCTTTGCTCGCCCAGCCGTTGTTTTATTCTGTGGATGGTAAGTGGGTACGCGGGAATGTTTTACGTCAAGGCCCTTGTACCTATGATTAGATTCATTCGGTTCGAAGTGTGCACCCTGTTCAGTAACAACAACTTGTGGTGAAAAAGTCCATTGAGCTAGCGCTCTTCTAAGCACTTTATAATCTTCTATGTTGTAATTTTCGTCAGTAGTACAAGCTCGAGCCGTCGGGTAAACTTATTGACCAGGAACAAAACATGAGCTACCCCGCCACGAGCCAGCGGCAGTGAACCTACCAAGTAAATACACAGAAATTGGTTTAGTGCAGATACACTGAGGACAATCGGTGTGAACATTTTCTCTTTTTTTGCGGTTTACAAAGCTGAAATATAGTGCATTGTTGACAAAACTACGAATTTCCTTGGATAGGCTAGGCCAAAGAAATCGCGACAGTAAACGTCTCGTTGTTGAGCGTCCGGCACCGGAGTGTTTTATGTCAGAAAGCCATTATTTCTTTTCGCACTAATATGCCGTTTTGCAAGCTAAACACTTTATATGGTGTGGATACCGTTGTGTTGTTTTTTTAATCTGAATGACTATTCTTGACATGTGACATCATTTCCCTGTTTTTCAGAGACCTTGACTGGTGGCGAAACTCGCAGAGCTGAAACTCTGCTGAGCGTATCGGCTGCCGAACTCTCGACACCGGCTCGATGAGAAATTGCTATATTGTATTCCTCGAGCTTTTCAATGACTAGGTGTACTCAGTTTCTTCTCTATATCCAGTTTCTGTCAATGCACTAGTGCTTTATGATCGTTGAAGACGTCTATATGTCCTCCCATGACAAAATATCTAACCTTTCGTAGTGACGATTGTACGGCCAGTATTTCCTCTTCTGTGACGATATAGTTTTGTTTCATCTTAGTAAGTGTACAAACTATATATTGCGCTGGATGTCCGTCCGCTTGTAACACTGCCCTAATGACAATATCTGACGCATCTGTAACAATTGGCATACCGGGAAAGTCAAAATAGTTGCGTCTATTAATTTCTGTTTAAATAGGATAAAAGATTATTGAGCCTCCTCCGTCCAACCAAACGGGATCTTGGCACTAGTTATCTTGGACAAGGATTGTTGCATAACCGCCATCCATGCGAGATGTGGTCTATGGAAATTCACTAGACCAATAAACCAGTGCAATTTTTTTCTAGTAACGGGAACCGGATAATCCTCGATAGACTGAAAATTCGAGTTTAACTGCATACATCCCTCCGCTAAGACTGATTGACCCAGGAACGACACTTGCCAACCTATCTTAACTTTATCTGGAGTGAAATTTAATCGTCATTTTACGGCTTTTGATATCTTTTGCAGCCGAGTAAATAATTTTTGTTCAGTAGTGGCCCACATAAAATATATATAAATATATATATATATATATATATATATATATATATATATATATATATATATATATATATATATATATATATATATATGAATCTTATATATATAGTTTTAATTGTCACACCTGCGGCTCGAATGCTGCTCTCATCATTGTATTGACTGCTTCATCCTAATAAGTGCACTTCTGTATTCACGTCAGCATTAGATAGGATCATTGAAGCGGTCTCATCATTAAAAGTGGCGACTGCTACATTCACCATCAAGAAATTTACTCATTTAATCGATATAATCAGTGTTATTAAAAAAAACCTTATCTGAGCATTTGTCTTGATTTTAATCAAATTTGGTTATTGAATCTTGATCTTTCAAAGTCCTTCTATGTTCTCCTTCTGCATAAAATTGAATCGTTTTTTGTTACAGTAACATGCTCATAATTTAGACTTAAGCCGAGGAAAAAAGAAATATTTTTGTGAATTTCTAGGCATATACTCGTTATATAGATTGCCCGATTTGGCTTTTGATCCCATTCCTGACGGCTGGTTCTTATTGTTTGGCAATGTACAAAACTCTAGTTCAAGAGATAAAACATCTTTCTGTTTTCCTGATTGAGTCAATCCCGTAGAAATGAAAATGAGTGCGAATGAGATTCTGGATATATGTTGGAGACATGCTCATTGTCAAATAAATCTTTGTGTAATATTTCGTTTTCTGTCGGCGACATTCATAACCAGACGATTTGCAATACTTTCGAACGCTACAGATTCGTGTGGATTGAGCACACTAATACGAGGTTCCATGCTGTGATCTGTTTGTCTACCTTGACAGAAAGCAGGTTCTGAGTATTCATTGAATTCCTTGCCAAACCTCTCAACATTTAATAAGTTGCATGTGTCGAAGCTGAGCAGCATATTTTTTGAAATCTTTGAGAAATTTGGTCATTTTCGATACAATGCAAATAAATAATTTCCTTCTACAGGTCTCGCCGAGTCTTCCTCGTATAATTGATCAGATGCATCGCTGGCTAACCGATTGTCCGGTTAACCGTCATCGCCTGATATTCTATCTGCTTCATCTTTCGAACGCCCACGAACATTAATTGTACTGGCCTATTCGGCTTTGGATTGAATTTATAAATATTTGTGTGTGCGTGTGCCTATTGATTTGCATCGCCCAGAAACTTATCAGCTATATTTTACTGTGAACTACTGAGCTAATTTATATTTTTGCTTTAGTTTTAGACCATCATTCTATAGACGTTGTAAATGTTTTAAACGGGGTTTCTGAATGGAACTGTATATATATATATATATATATATGTGTGTGTGTGTGTATGTATTTGTACCTTACATTAAATTAACTCTGGAATTAAGGGCTATAAGGGCGTAAATTGTGGGCTAGTATGCTAAATTTAAAAAAAAGTTTTTAGTTTACCTATTCCATTTGCTGAGTATTATTGCCTTCGAGAGTTCCACAGCGAGGCTATATAAGCCAACAATGTTTTGCTATTGTTAGCTTCTACTCCTATTATTTAAGCTGTTATTTGCTTGTCTTGCCTTCCCCAAGGGAATTGAGTAAGTAGTTCTAGCCATATTGAATTAACCCTAATGACAGTCAATGGAACCGAGCCTACAGTATACACATCCGACTATGAGGGCTATTCGATTATAAGGTAATGGGGTAATTTTTGGTGGATCACACAGCACAGTTTAAAAAGGCCATTTTCATTTTGCCAGATCTCAACTGGACTTTCATATATAGTATATGGTATAGTTAGGTAATCAATAGAGACAATGCTTGAGTAGATACTCAAATTATGCAGCAGCAACCAGAAAGCGAGTTTATATGCACGTCTTGAAGGATTTCCTTCTTTAGCTAGTCGAGGATTAACGATTTTGCATAAAACAGCTAGCGCTGTGCATAATACGTTTTGGCATTTTGCGTCTAAGCCAAGTAGACCAGCATCCTTAATTCGCAGCTGAATAAACAAATGCAGTTCTACCTGAATTAAATATACAAACTGACGAATTGCCTACGTGTGTGTGTGTGCCACCTCTAGTGCCAATCCTGATTCTTGTCTGTTGTTTTATGATATGCCTGTTTATTCTAATTATACCTATTTTGTTTTTCACTTTATAACCTAACATATACCGCAGTGAAATTGAGATCTGGGTAAACAAGATTGACCTTCATTAAACAATTATGTTGTACTGATGTGTTCTATAAAGTAGTTAAGTTTAAATGAAAATTTCGATTTTTAAAATTTAATTTGCATAGTAAAATGTATCCTTAATGCATAGACATTAACAAATTTGGCTTATCGAAGTAGAAATTTAGTCTAATTGAATAATGTGTTTCTAACGTCTGCCAATTGCAGCTAAGCATGTGATATCTAATTTCTTAAAGAGTACACCTTTATATCGGTTTCTTCGGCTTTTCGTTAAACAGCTTTTGGAACAGAATTCTCACGGTTGTATGGAAAATTGTTAATAAACTTGTTATTTTACCACGGATTTTATAATGCGTCTTTTTTTATTAAATCTATATTACTATCATTCTTTGGAATGTAAGCTTAAATGCGCACGGCGATTCTGAAGATAACTGACGTGATTGGGGAAAGGTGATGAGGGACACTACCTCCGTAATACCGAGCATACTTCTCAGTTTCGACACAAGTGAACTGTGTGGGAGACACAGATATCTGTTTATGTATGTATGGATGTATGTATGTAGGTATGTACGCTTTTAACGCCTGAACTCCTGTGCAATAATGGTGGTCCATTATTTGTCATTAGACAGGGCTCTTATATGGAAATACCGTTTGCTCCACGGAATAAGCCTTAGTTATGATATTGCTGTTGTAACGAAATATACTCGTGTACAACAACAATTGCATACTGTATGTCAGTCTATTAATCATACTAAGTTGAGCATCAATCTAGTCTTTTTCATTAACCACTCTCATTTGCGTATCCATAGTTTATTGGTTTCTTACAAATTCTTCATTGAACGTTCTCTTTAAATTAACTGTTGGATTTTGGCCATTAATATAATCAAACGCTATTTGTGAGCCTATAAATGTATTATCTTTATGTTTAAATATAATTTGACCAATGGGCTATTTGGCCATTGTTGCAAAATAAATATTATTATTATTATTATTATTATTATTATTATTATTATCATCATTATTATTATTTATCATTATTTATTATTAATATTATTTATTATTAATTAATGTTCGTATTAATTATTATTATTATTAATTAATAATATTATTTATTGTTTTTATTATTATTAATATTAATTATTATTGACTTGCAATGGTCAATATTTCATGCACGTCGATTAACTAGCGAAGAGTAGTCTGTTAGGGAGTCTATTAGCTGATGTTACCATGTTCTATGTGGAAACGTCAAAACCACTACCACTTATTCAAAATACTGCCGTACTTATCAAAAGTATGTTATGCTAATGGCATCATTAATGTAAGTGTCACAGAAGACAAAACGCGTAGTTGGCGACGTCGTTGTAAGCCCCACAACCGAACGAGGACAGTAGAACTCCTAGGCTTTCCAGGTGTGCAAGTCTGGGTTCTTAGATATAACCATCCTATACTCTATTGAAACGCACTTTGTGAGAAACTAGTTCTTGGTTATATATGAATGTATATATTTCGAAGTTCTACTATCAATGTTTAAAGTTTGGATTTATTATTAAATAAATTTGAGTTTATTTAATTGCTATAGTCGGCTAGATGAATGTCCTTTTTTAATCTTGGTATTGTTCAAATTATATACACGGAGAAAAACATTGATTGCGCCCGTGATAGACATCACATTGATTCCACTCAATTTTGCAGACTGGATATAAACAGCAATCCTATATTTTAGGCAATCGAACAACAAAGGAATACTTCCGTCCGTTAGTCAAACCGACGTGTTTCTTCATTCCTTGTCAGGTCTGTCACTACGTGAATCATCCAGTCGACGACTGAATTGAGCACAATGCATATGCAGCCATAAGTCTGGCGAGCCGCATCACGGATTTCCAAAAAAAATTTTATATTTTGGTTTGACATTCCTAATTCATTTTGCCGCCGTACTTTTGTGGTCATGGAAAGGCGAAACGCATCAGTGCCTATATCAGAATAAAGACTACGTCTTACTACCCGCATGCCTCGTTAGGCAACACTGATGGCGCTGTAGCCTTGTTCAAGTTTCTCCAACCGGGCTGATCAATAAAGTCAGATCAAAATAATACAGTCACAAACTCCCACTAGGAAAGAGTGATATTATGCTTATTTAAATCTCGAAACTAACTATTAATTTTTTATAGCTTTTAATCAATAAAGCATCAGTGTATTATTTTGATTTAAATCTGTTAGGTTTTTTGTTAAATTACATCTTAATATGCTGTGCGAATAATTAACATTAGTGTTGGTGTTTATTTCGAATCCGAATTCTTGAATCGTATAATTGATAAACTGACATATTTTTTTCACTGAACTTTTATGTATTTGCTGTCACGAAAACGTGTGAATGCGAGGAAGTGATTCATCAGGCTTTATTCTGGTTTGCAGTTATCTCAGCTGCCAACTTGGATGAACTGAATAAGCATAATTTATGAAATAGTGAATTTTGTGCTTGGCGAACAGTAAAACATGGATTGTTGACTGTAATCGATATGGACACATCAATTTGTGCTGTATTCTTGGATTGTCGATAGAATTTGTTGCACAGTAATAATTTTAGCTCTTTTACCAGGTTTACATGTGAAAATTATGTACTGCCAATTAATGTAGTTTATCTAAATGTTATTGTGTTTATTTTCAAATATATGGCAGAAAATATTAGGTCAATTTTGACCGTCTTTATTTGCAAAAATCGTCAAGAAAATTGGTAAGGAAAGTGCCATTCAGCCGATTTCCACCTAAGTCATATTTAATTAGACTAACACAGGAAATAGTAATTGTATATTTGAAATAATAATTTTGCCATATGTATTGTTCATGCCTATTATAATGTAGAAAATTGTAAATAAACTGTCTTAAAATTTCACTTAATTTTGCCAATTACCAACAAGGCAAGCAGTGCTTTTATTCAAGTCATGGTTGCGATCCTGATACAAACAACAGTCACATTATATACATACAATTGTCTGTATAAACTAATCATTGTATGGTGTAGAAAAGACAATTCATCCAATGGACTGATTTCGTCCTTATTGGGAACTATTCACGCACTAACCGTGGCAAATTGTGGACATTACGTGAAGAGTCCTCAATAAGGACGAAACCGATCTAAATGTTGAATTGCCTTTTCTACATTATACAATGCTTAGTTCATACTGACAAGTGTACTTATTCAGTTTATTTATTTATTTTATTTAGTTTATATCAAGATCGAAAATTTAATTTAAATAATTGTTAACACTGCACGCGGATTTAACGTTGGTTTAGTTATATAATTGTTCATTTAAATGCAAGTATGTATTAGGTTTTGCGAACCTAGTAACAAATTAGTTCAGTTGTGACCAGAAGGATAAACCAAAGGCAGCATGAACGGAAAGTATAATCTCATGCACATTCGTTTCGTGCTTACTGGCGACTCATCAGTAGGAGCCGGTATTACGCCCGTTAACCACCATATATTTGGTAGAAGAATGTGGAATAATAGGACGGTACAATCTCCTAGACGAATGTGGAAACCTGTAATAGTGAAGCTAACATAATCTGAAGTCAACGACAATACGACTTCAATGCTAACTCACACTATAAAATATATATACGGAGTCTGTAAAGGATACTAACACTATGGCCATTGTGTTATTAACTGATACCTTTTTGAAATCGATGAGTACCGGATACTAACACTATGGTTCTGAGTCGGTACATGATACCAACCTGATGGATATAAATTTATGCTAAAGTTCACCCAAAATGAGAATTACATACATACTTGCATATATATTAGTTCTTCGCAACAAACAGTATTTAACTGTAATATATTGAATTGAATGATGTCAAGCTTACCGCGAAATGTGATAACTGATATCGATGAAGGCCAGAGTGTATGGTTTAACTGGAGTAACAGGTGTTCGGAAATTGCTGTAATTCTCAATTTGGGTGAACTTTAGCATAAATTTATATCCATCAGGTTGGTATCATGTACCGACTCGGAAACCATAGTGTTAGTATCCGGTACTCATCGACTTCAAAAAGGTATCAGTTACTAACACTATAGCCATAGAGTTAGTATCCTTTACAGACTCGGTATATACATTATATAGTGTGAGTTAGCATTGAAGTCGCATTGTCGTTGACTTTAGATTATGTTAGCTTCACTATTACAGGTTTACACATTCGTCTAGGAGATTGTACCGTCCTTTTATTCCACATTCTTCTACCGAATATATAGTGGTTAAAGGGCGTAATACCGGCTCCTACTGATGAGTCGCCAGTAAGCACGAAACGAATGTGCATGAGATTATACTGTCCGTTCATGCTGCCTTTGTTTTATTCTTCTGGTCACAACTGAACTAATTTGTTACTAGGTTCGCAAAACCTAATACATACTTGCATATATATTACTTCTTCGCAACAAACAGTATTTAACTGTTCATTTATATACCACTTCCGCAGGTAATGTGGAGTCTGTTCGATAATGACATATTTGGAGTGGTTAGTTGGAACTTTAGGTCTAAAGCGATGCCATAAAGGATCCACCTGAAAGAAAGGATTACCAAGAAGCATCAGTTAGAATTTAGCAGAAAATTGTGTGTAGCGTACGGCAGGATGGCTCAGTGATTGATTTAACAGATTCCAAATTAGACGTGTCCAGGTTCGATCCCTGTCTGCAGCCTATTCTGGATAGTATGTAAAGAGTTCCCAATAAAGATTAAACCGGTCCACTTGATGAATTGCTTTAAATTAGACTTAATGTTTAGTAAATAAATCTGTTTACGAAACACAGCGTATTGTATTAGGACATTCATCGATTCACATGAATATAATTAACTAACCATTCATTGTTCCATATCTGTGTGAGGTTATCTTCCAACTAAAATCTTCAGAAGATAAGTAATTAGAGCGACTAAAAGTAAGTTTCTTTCAATACAGGTAAGCGTTGTATTCAACACAACAACTCTAATGAAAAAGATAGCCTATCTGAGACGTCCATCGAGTATCCACATATATATATATATATATATATATATATATATATATATATATATATATAATAAAACAAATCAACTATAAAATTAAAATGAAGGTGGATTATTTTGTTTTCACCTTTTCACATTCGAATCAATTCATTTTCTAGTAAAGCCATTAGACATTAGATCAATTTTTGTTTTAAAATATTCATTACCCGTTTTTTTGTAGACTATTCGTTCCATCAACAACACCATACACTCAGTACGGTCGTCCAATTAGGCTCTTTGTTTGGTAGACGTGATTTGAATGATTGGTGCGCAGTGCGAGCTTCATATGTTGACTCTCTGTGAGTTGCGTTCGCGGGTTGTCGCTTTGCACTATCAGTTTCGCAAACATCTGATTGATCCATATTTACAAGAACACAACGGCCTTTTCTTCGTTTTGGCTGGGTGCGGATTCGTCCATACCTTCCGATGTCTTCAACATCTTTCATGCTAACTACTGGAAATGAGGTATGAACGATGCTGACGCCTTCGGAAGAAAGTGACGAATTCGCAACCAGCCAAAACCAAGAAAAAATTCGTTGCCCACTTGGAAACTAGGATCAATCGGATCATGGTTGTTTGCTGTCAGTCTGAGCCTGATTGGTACAAGAGGCAAGGGTGGCTGATTTTTTGCATTGAAAGTGTAATTAAAGTCGATAACAGTTAAGCTTAGTTGTAGAGAACTAGTTTGTCAACCCGGTTGGAACTCAAGTGCTCATCATTTTACTTGATGATAAATCCTTGTGCGATATGGCCTTGATTCGTGCCAGTGGCGATCTTGTTTCTCATTCGACGTGAAGTCATTCTATACTTTATTAACTATCCTGTATTGTGAGATTTTGCATCGAAATGATGTTTTTTTATGAATCAATACAGGTACTAGCCTCAATGAAGTTGGGTGCCCGATGTCGTCAAGCATTTAAAATTACCTGGTGCAGTGTGTCTGGTGCATTGGCTTTGGTGGCCTAACTTGTTGTGCTGTTTACACAGGTCTGTCCATCTAGGTATGATCCACACTTTGTGAATCATTATTTTTTTACTCCTAACACAGTTTTTTCAAATTATATTGCTATTATATCCGTTTAAGCTTAGCCTTGCCTTAACGAAGCATAGGTTTTAAATTCTGATGTATTTATGTAGGTGATGGCGAGCATGTCACAAAGAGTTAATTTAAATTGGAAATTATGCACAATAATGCAAACAGCGGATGACTGGACAAGTAAAAGACGAATTAAATCATAATTTTGTATGTCTCTGTTCAGCAAATAGGAAAATAAAACAGTCATTGTAGATTATAAGGTATCCAAGAGTCATATTAAGGTGATAATAGAAACACCCAAAATTATTTCAGCCATGATTGAGTAATTATTATAATCAAGGTTGCGGTGTTGATATAAACACCTGACACATTAATTGCTACATATGTCAGTATTAAATATGAATTGTATAGTGTAGAATAGGCAACTCAGCCAGTAGACCGCTTTCGACCATATTGGGAACTCATTACGTACTGGCCAGAATTTGCCGCGGACAGAGCTCCAACCTGCTGCAGGGTAACCCAGTGGGTAGAGCACCAGATTCCGAAGCAGACGTGCCCAGGTTCGAGTCCTGTCCGCGGCAAATTCTGGCCAGTACAGGATGAGTTCCCAATAAGGACGAAATCGGTCTACTGGATGAATTGCCTTTTCTGCACTATACAATTATTAGTTTATACTGACCTATGTAGCAATTAATGGGGCAGGTGTTTATATCAACACCGCAACCTTGATTATAATAATTGTTATCACCACCCGCGCAACCAATGTTCGTTTAATGACTGAGTAATGTTGAACTATTAATGTCGTGATTCGGTCCGGACATTGCAACTAATCCAATTTTCTGCGTTGCGTTTCTTTTGGAAACAATCTCTTTGCCTCAAAGTGGTATTTTCATTGAATTCCGTTTGTCCATTTCTGATTTAAATAGAGTTTTTCAATCAAATGGTTCTCTACTACCGTAAATTTTACTACATTTACTGTACAAATTAAGCAAATCATCAAACCGTAAATCCAACTGATGGAAGCGGATTATATTTAAAAGTCTAAAAATTGAGCGATTCCATTAGACACGAAAAATTTTAATCAGTCGAATTTGAACGCATCATTGAAAATGCCATCGTCTCACTGACATTATTTAAAGTTACGCGTTTCATTAATGGTACTAACTTCGATTTGAGGATAAGCATGCACAAAAGACTTGAAATGTTCAGTTTTAAATACGTGTACATTGCATAAGAAGAAGCAGGCATTTGCCTGTGATAAAATGGTCATTGAACTCTTAAATGCAACTATAAGATGATTGCATTATTGTATTTTTAAAACTTATTACACAAACAAATATAATTTGCTTTCATTATTTCAATTTTCGAAACGCTTTTAATATTCAGTGCTATTTTTTGGGAATTGAGAATAGTAAATACTAAATTACCTGTACTATCTCGGATAAACTGTTTATATAAAAATAAGCTGAGTTGTTTAGGCCAAAATTAACATGAAATTATTTAAATCTAGTCGGCGAATTTCATATAAACATCAATCCCAGTGTATTTAACCAGTCGCGCGACAAAACAAAACTACCGTCAGTCACACGCATTGACGTGTTTAAAGCTTCTATGACTATCATCATAACACGACGGCAACAGACTAACGAGAATCGAAACGTGTTAGTGCATGTGACTGACAGTAGTCTTGATTTGTTGTGCGACTGATTAAACAGAAAGGGATTGGTGTTTATACCAAGTTCGAAAACTTGATTTAAAGAATTTGTATCACCACTCGCGCATTTAACAATTGTTTTATTAGCAGAGCCTGGTTAAATGCATCAGTACGTTATACCAACGGCAGTTGTGCTTTGTTTTTCTACTGATTTAAAATTTAACTGAATTGCTGTTTATTTCTATCTCGCAAACTATGCTTTATTAATATTTATTTTTAGAAGATTTTACTGAATTATTTTTATAAATGCTGTTAATGCCGGAAGAATTGTTATATGTACAGGAATGATGCATCTAACCTTCTAGTTAAGTACAACTTAGGTGAAGCAACGGGGAGTCGAGGGTCGCTTCCCAGCCATATATGATTATAACATTAATTGCAGTTTTCCTCCAGTTAGTCTGCTAATCATTGCGCATTGCTAATAACTGAGGATGTTCAAAATATCTCAGAACGTCTAACTGACGGCTGGGTTTCCGTTCTTTGAAAGTGGTTTAATATTATAATCGAGTTGATATCTATTTCAAGTTTGAACGCACGATTGAAATATTCGTAAGTGTAAAGTTGACAAATATGACATTGATGTATCTCCTGTTAGATATTCGCGTAATTGGCGAGTAAATAGAAAAAAAGAAATTTTAAATTTCTGTATACTTACCTAATTGTTATCAAACGAAAGAGTTATTTTGTAAGATAGTTGTTTTGCAGTTCAAATCCCTATATTAGAATTAACCGAAGCAATCTATTCAGCGGCGTATCTGTGAAATCTATTTAATTTATTTAATTTTAGAATTTTTGTGCTTATAATTTAAAAAAATCTCTCCGTTTGCAAATAGTCGACTTGTATCGGAGAAAGACTAGATTTGAATCATATGCTCAAAATCCCTCTTCCATTAGCGACACGTAATTCAGTTTAGCTCCTACCTTCGCAATTTATTCTTTTAATCTACTTGCGGACTTCGTGTGATTGGGCCAATACACATGTCAGTCAGTGATCTATAACAAGAGGCAATTCGAACTGTAGTTAGAATGCGTTATCAGATAGTATGTGTACTCCATCACTGATATGCTTTTCGACCAAAATTATCATTTGCCAATGAAAGCGGAATTTCTACTGGTCATTTTCATAGAAATGTTAGTTTATATTATAGACATGCATATAGTGCTATTTTTTCAAGATATGTAATTGAAATTAGACTTACGCCTAGTATTTCATTTATTAATTACATATTTTATTTCTTTTTAGATGTATTCATTCTATTATTTAGTAAATATTAATCATAACAACTGAGCTAATATTTACTGTTCTACTAAAATTCCCAAAGAGTGTAGTAAGCATCGAAACATTGCTAAAGAAATGAGTGAAATGAGCATAAAGAAATACATTTTGTGGCTAAAAGGATCACGAGCTTCGGATGTGCTTGGAATCAGCAACCTCAGTAGAGTTAATTTATTAAAATGTTTCTTAAAAGTTTAGACGAAACACTTTAGAAATTTCAAATTATTTCAATGGTCAGTTAGGTCATTTTGTTTTTATCGTTCCTCAATTAAATATTTTCATTCATATGGCGACTCCAGTGCTCGCGTTGTTATGTCATAAGTTCACTCATTGGTGTCTAACTCGGCATTATTTACCTCAACGTTACTGCGATTAAAACTTGAGAAGAAAATATAGATGAGCTGTTTGCAGAATATTAGAAAGAATATCATATAAATGTATCCGTTTAAATAGAGTTTCACGCAATTCACGATGCCAAGATATCTCAATGACTGACAACCTGAATTCCTAATGGTTCATTTCAAACATAGTTTAACTACAGTAATAATTGAAATAACGCTGTTCTATGCGTTTAATCGCTTTTATATTTATATTTTTATTTTATTCATTATATATATATATATATATATATATATATATATATATATATATATATATATATATATATGATAAATAATTCGATGGACATGAATTATGTCTATATAATTATATAACAAATAAATGTATCATTAATCACAATTATTTATTCATCTAACTAAATGAATAATACTTAACTAATAAATCAATAAATAACTTTACTAGTTCATTTCATATTAGCACACCTTGTTTGTTATTATTGCTCATAATTTATGAATATATGGGCTTATTTATGCCACTTGTTAGTCGTACATCGTGGTCTTCGATAGAGTTTCAGATACCTGTTTCTCAGTAACACACATAAACCTGTCAATGTTGAATTTGGAATAGATTTGAGACACGGTTATGAGTAGGCTAAAAGTGTGTTAGTCTAGAATAAGTTTAATTGTATCGAGAAACATGATTTTGTGTTAAACAATCAATGATGGCGTGGGTGGCAGTAACTATTCTTTAAATCAAGTTTGCGAGCTTGAAGTAAACACCAATTCTCTTGTATTGAACTAGTCTTCGAATACTATAGCGAAACTACCATCAGTCACGCGTACTGTACGCGTTTAGATCTTCCATTATAATGATCAGAGCACGACGGCAAACTGACTAGTGAGGATTAAACCGCAATCCAAAGTGAATACCATTAAAACTTGAGAAGACTAAAGTCTATCTAGGATTAGTTAATTCCAGAAAATTAGAAAGAACAGCACATAAAAGTGTCCGTCAGTACTTGTGACTAACGGTAGTTTTGCTATGTTGTTCGACGACTGGCTTCATACAATGGGGTTGGTGTTTACTTCAAGCTCGCAAGATTTATTTAAAAAAATCTTGTGTTGATTGAACTGTAAGTTAATCTGTCAATAGACTTTTTCGCTCATATTGTGCGTATGTTTTTCATTCTCGTACATATTGTGTAAGGCTATCTTCGGCACAAAGCGTAACTTCAAAGATAAATCTATTTTACACTCACTGGTTGTACGGTAACGCTCGCCGGAATTATGCGAGGTAAACACCGCTTGTTTTTTCAAGTTGTGTGAGATATGTATATAATGAAAATTCATAGACAAGCAAAATTATTCGAACCGTAAAATCTAGCAAAACTTCTGGTCTATCACAGGTATGTATGGATTTGGTAGGCTGTGAAGTAAATTTATGAAAGCCAAAATTGTTACGCCCAAAGCTGACTACAATTAGTCTGTACCAATTAACCTGAGTAAACTAACTCAAAACAACAATTTACGCGATTTTAAACGAAGAAATTACAAGATTTTGCTCTGTTACACCTTTAGCGTTATTTCTGTTAATGATATAATTTTTGTCTAGTCAGACTTTCAATCACCAGTATAGAATAGTTGCAAAATAGAATCAATTATAATTAGTTCACTGCACGTCTAAATATTTTCAAGGTAAAAGCTGTTTATCCACAATTAAATTTTGAAGATTTTATCTTTTAGTAGACTTGCTGCTAAATTGATTTAATAATAAACCTTCTTAGAATTTTTTCTAACATTGTTATAGTTTAAACAAAAAGTTTACTGTAAAAGTTGGTAACAAAATGCAACTACGTGTTATTATGCTCCTTTGATCAATATTTAAAACATGCACGCACTGGCAACCTACTGGATGTGATGTACCAATTCGATTTAACTTGAATCAATAAACATGTTCCTTTATTCACATACAATATAAACATATATACATATTTACAGATATTAATTTTTCTATAAAGAAGCAGATACAGTAATATGTGCAGATTTTGTTTAGATAAGATGCTAGTTATCTGAGTCAACTGATGTGATATATGCAACATAACTCACGTCAATTTTGAAGCAAAACCGATAAATTCAACATTTGTGTGTGAACACATGCTAAATGTAAGAACTTTTGATAGTGCAAACACTGTAAATGAACGTGATTTTTGCTGACTTATGCATCGGGTTTAATTTATCGAAATTGCACTATATGCGAGAGCAGTTCTAATATGTAATCATTAAATATTACAGAATATACATACGGTTTAAAGAAACTTTTTAGTTTTTAACAGTTTGCATTCTTAAATGCTAAAACATTTTTTAATATTTAACTCTTTTCATCTAACCACTTATAAGAAGAAAATAGTTTTCACATGGTCAAGGTATTACTTACACTATCATATCGTAGGAAAATATTTATGTTCTCGCCTGTAACAATATAATAGATGGATTGTTTTTGAAATCTAATGCACCGTTTAGGTCCTCCTAATACACACACACACACACACACATATATATATATATATATATATATATATATATATATATATATATATATATATATATATATATCAAATATTACCCTTCCTGTGTGCAAAAAACAAAAAGAAATTTTATCAGATATAAGAAAATTTTCTTTCTCATGGTCTTCTAAAATATCTACTCATGAACATATCTTTATATATAAATTGGAAAGCAAAACAAGATAGAAATATATGAACAAAGCGAGTGTGAAAATAGAAACCAATCAAATTGCGTGCGTCACAACCAGTTCAAGCTCAATGCTTGTACTATATATATATATATATATATATATATATATATATATTTGTTTATATTTATATATTCTTAAGAAATGCGAAACTTAATTATAGTACACTTTATAGCACCATAATAGTACCCTTTTTGTGTACAAAAGAAAAAAGAACTTTTATCAGATTCAAGAAACTTATCTTTCTCATATTCTTTTGAAGTTATTACAAATGAATATATATATATATATATATATATATATATATATATATATATATATGAATGCCAAAACAAAAAGAAAATTTGAACGCAGAGAAAGTGTGAAAAAGGCACGGAAACGAGAGTGTCAATAAACCGCATGCAATCAAATTGCGTGCGTCACATCCAGTTCAAGCTCGAATGCTCCGAAAGTGCCTTCTTCTGCTTGCATAAATCCGGCTGCATCTTGTTTATCCATAGAGCTTCGCATGTGGTCAACTCATTTCTGTAATAGCTTTTAGTTGTTATCTCAAATGCCACTTCTGGAGAACATACGTACGAAATTTTGATGATATGTTGCACAATTGAAGACATGTATTCATTATTTGATTTGAAACAGGCATTTAAGTTGCTATGGTCTTTCATTCGAGTTACTAACCAATCGACCTTCGTTAGTTGATTGACAATTTGATATGTATACTGGTAAAGGGTACTATATGATATATATATATATATATATATATATAATTGTATCCTATAATAATAATTTGCTTTTTATCATTTCCATATCAACATGGTGTCTGTTTGATAATTAATGGCCATAGGTGATTAGTTAAGATTTTTTGCTGAGTGTAACGACATATAGGGGCACAAAAGTAAACGCATGTATACTAAATATGGATTATATATTACTTGACAATGCATAAAATATATGAGGATTCCGTGTTGTTTTGGACTGAGATTTTTAGCAGTGTATCAATTTTTTTTTGTCTCGGTATTACGCACCTAGTAACAAGTTAGTTCAACTATGAGTAGTAGCAAAGACCAAAATGAGCACGAGAAAAAGTTTTAATCTAATATACACATGCGTTTCGTTTCTACTGTCAACTCATTAATTGGAGCCAGCTTTACGTCCTAACCTACTATATAGTTGGAAAAGAAATGTGGATCGTATTTTTAATTTAAATAATTTTTAAATGATGAATCTCGTTGCGCAATGCTGTCCTTCTTGTTGTGGATTTGACCGCATTTTTCTTGTGCGGGACAATTGATAGCACTCTTAGGTCGGTAAAATCTTGAATTTTGATCATTTTCAGGTGCTTGCTTATTGGCCTCGATTGATGGGTTCTCACTTGTCCCTTCTTTTTTAAGCCTTCCATCAGCTGATTGTCTGAAAATGACGTTGGAACAAGATTTTCCATTGTTCTTTTCCCAATATTTCGAGACCTCATTTCCAGTCTCATCTTCAGGGTTGACACAATACGCACAGGAATAAAACACAACTTGATTTTAGTTATCCAAGGAACTATGTGATTTATAATAAATGAGGCTTTTGGAATTATATTTACAGGCAACCAAATAGACATGAAAAGTTTTCAATGCACAAGATTTCAACAGTTCTGATTAGGTACCAATGCAATTTTAAGAATAGTTGGTCGAGAAACTGGATGAAACAGAATCTTTGCTTCTTTAAATCATGTTTGCGAGCTTGAAGTAAACACCAATCCCGTTGTATTTAATCAGTCGTGGAACAACATAACAAAACTACCGCCAGCCGCAACGCACTGACGCGTTTTGACGTTCCATGATCATCATCATTGTAAGACGGAAAACTGACTATCGAGGATAAAACCGCATTGTATATATATGGAAGAAAAATTAGATATGTGGCTCTCACCTCTAATAGTCTTGCATACATTGTAATTGACTGGAAAGGTCGGATGTAAAGTTTCTATGCAGGCACGAAAATTAGCTGTTTGCAGATTTCATCACACATAATTTTGGGCAATACAGTTGAAATAAAAATCACTGTTTGGTATTCATCAGAGGAATTGCATCGTTTCTTAAGTGATGTTTGAGTTCATAATAAGCTTAATTTTTGATTGTCAATTCTCAATAGCAATGATTTGTAAACTTTTGCGTGGATAATCACTTATTTTACAAAAAAATCATCCACAATAAACACTACACAATATACAACAGCATTATTGTGAAGCAAATTATGAAATTATACGGTCAGACAATTTAGTTTCTATTTTATAAATGACGACAAAACTTACTTCAACATAAATTAGGTCACTGAAGGACTTAAACGCAGGCCATGATAAACGTAGTGACATCTTCTTTTACTGCCAACGATTATTTGAACACGCTTGAAAAGCTCAAGTAATGTAACATGGAAATGGTGACTTTCAAAAATGTTTAGCAAATCACAGAAAAGTAGTGCTGTCACCCAAAAATTAAACTGGATTTATCGGTTAAATAACCAAAATTAACTGTTGATCCTCCAAATATATGGCGCATTGCGCTTGATCCTTGATGGTCAGTCACGTCGTCATGGTGCGAAAATGCCAAGAATTGATCACGCGTTTTACACGTCAGTGACAGTCAGTTACAGTCAATGGATTGCTGTCTATTTAAAACTCGCAAACTTTATTTAAAGAATTGATCTCACCAACGGCGCAATCAATTATTGTTCAATTGTATATCTTATATATATATATATATATATATATATATATATATATATATATATATATATATATATATGTCGAATGCCGCAAATTGATCAAAGGAAAACGTGGCTGACATTTCCTGTCATGCGCACTGGAAGGCAAAGACTAGTATAGATGAGATTCGTATATCTGATTTCTCATAACTTATTTATAAATTGCGGTGTGAACCAAGCTAGCCAGGTTTTGGCGTGCATTGAAGATGATCGTGGAAGGTCGAAGCGTGCCAGTACGTGTGATTGACGTTGGTTTTGCTACGTTATCCAACTGGTTATATACATTGGGATTTGTGTACATATTAAGCTCGCAAATTGGATTTAAAAGATAATATTTTTTTAAATAGAAAACATGTTCCATATAGAAAATTTATAGGAGATATATTTAAAAAAAATATTAGTCCAAGAAGATCAACAAGACGGAAAATTTAAAAAAACATTTTAATTTGACTTTGAAGGCACCATGGCGATGCTAGTGCACGAACAAATCCTATTCTTTGCACAGTTTTGAATAACTGCTTAATTGAAATCGCCTTTAAATAGCGAAGAATACCCGCACACCCTGCTCAAAGCTGAATAACGTATTGTTGGTATATCACATTTTTCTCAAGTCAAAGCATATTTATTTATAGACGTACGTGCGCCACCAATCTTATTTTGCACCAACCAGTTTGGTATGTGCTTCAACATGCGTGAATTAAATATTATACTGCATCTGCCTACAAATGATTGTCCACAGGAACAGTTATAATTATAGATAATGTGTGCTGCAGATTACAGTGGAGTTTTCTCTTCGACACTGAGTAGAGGACGTTTAATTTTTGATTTAATTAAAACTAGTTAAGCTGTGAAATATGTGAATGCTAACGCAGTACGCAATCAATCTTTTATGCGCTTCACTTCCTTATCACGTTATAGTGTATGCAAGTATACATCGACTTCGTATCATCTGTACACATATTCAAAACGAGTTTTATTATAACATTAGTTTTTAACTTATCTATAAAATATTGTGGCTAATCATTCATGATAAGATTATTATTCATAGCATCTTACACCGTTTGCAAGTAGTCAGACTAATAAATATGCTAAAACCTAATGCAAAATATATTAACCAGGCCTTTTTTCCGTTACAATTACAGTAGCTCTAAAATGTAGATATTGTGCTGTTCCCGGTTTTCTTATGGAAGGCTGATCTACACATTGCGCCGTCAGTTCTATGTTTGAGCAACAAATCAAGAAAAGCTAGAGTATCATATTCTTTAATAATAATAATTGATTGCGCGGGTGGTGGTAACAATTCTTTAAATCAAGTTTGCGAGCTTGAAGTAAACACCAATCCCATTGGGGTTTAACCAGTCGTCGAACAACAATAACCAAGCTAGCGCCAGACCGCAACGCACTGACGCGTTTAGACCTTCCTTGATCATCTAGTCGATAGTATCGTACGGCAATCTGACGTATCGAGGATCTGACACGCATTGAATATAGCAAATCAAAGTTAGATATGCGGCTCTCACCTCTATCAGTCTCGCATACATTGAGCTTGACCGGAAATGTCGGCTGGCACAAATTCTATGCAGTCACAAGACCACCAGCTTCGCTTGTAGCTTTGGCCACATACACATAGACAGGCAACACAACCGAACAATAAACAATCTAATCGCGTCAGCAAGCGTTGCGGCTGGCGGTAGTTTTCTCGCTCGGCGCTGTCTGGACGACTCGGTTGGGCCACAATCGGGATTGGTGTCTACTTCTTGCCCGCAAATCCTTTGATTTAAAGAATTTTTACCGTCTCGTCCACGCGCAACCAACCATGGTTCAGAATTCGTATTGTTCTATATATCTATATGCAGCGAAAGCTACAACTGCAGTTAATGTTTTTGTGACCGCATAGAAACGCGCGGCAGCCGGACATTTCCAGCCAAGTCTCGGTGTCATGCGAGACTGCTGGATGCGAGACCGCAGTTATCTTTAATTTAATTTCCAAAGTACATTCAATGCGGTTTGGTCCTCGATGACGGTCAGTGTCTCGTCGAACACTGATGATGATCACGAAGGCTCCGCAATGCGCCAGTGCGTTGCGGCCGGCGGTGAAGTTTTGCCATGCCGCCTGACGATCTGGTGCGTAACGCGGATTGGTGTTGATCATCTTCTTTGTTTTGCGACGTGAACTCGAGGGCGATTGAGAAACGCCGCCTTATTAATTCATTGAGCCGAATTTTTGGCATGCACTCAACTATCACAAGCCAAACAAATTTCATCAACATAAGTGCTATGTAGTTTCGTTTCATTCAATAATCACTAACAGGTTTACATCGGAATCAGAGCCCAATTCATCCCTAGACAATCTATTTACCTGTACAGTTGAATTGGCCAGAGATCATACTCGTGTTATTCTTTCACCAGAAACTTCGTCTGGCTTGGTCGTCATGTATAAGCTTTGTGAATAATTCATATTTGAAATAAATGTTTCATCTGTTAGAGCGGTAACTAACCTACAAACAATGTCATATACTTGTGACAAAATTATGGAAGCATTCAGCGTTTTGTAGGATAATTGATACGAAAATGAAAAGATAGAATAACTTAAATAGCAGATGGAAAACTTTCACACAGAAAATAAATTCAAACTGCTAATTGTAACAAAATATTAAGGCTTCCCAAACTTTATATATTACAACGTGTACGTTGCTCCCATTGTTCAGTGGGAAATTTCCGGATCCTTCGTTCCTCACATAATTAAACGCACATTGGTTGCGCGGGCGGTGATAACAATTACTTTTAATAAAGGTTGCGATCTTGATATGGACACTTGACCCATTATTTACATACAGGACTCGAACCTGGGCACGTCTGCATCGGAATCTGGTGCTCTAACTACTGAGCCATCCTGACGCACACTCACATGATTTCCAATTATATACTAACTAACATTTCTTGATTAGCCTTTCCTTAAGGTAAAGCTTATATAGCGTTCCTTGAGTTGTAAATTTCCAACTAATCATCCCCAATCTGTCAATGGCTCGGTGGTTAGAGCACTAGATTTCGAAGCAGACCTGCCCTGACCACTGTAAATTCTGGACAGTACGTGATTTGTTCCAAATAAGAACGAAAGCGGTCTACTGGATCAACTGCCTTTTCCACACTATGCAATACTTAGTTTGTATCGACAAATGTGTGTAAATAATGGGTCAGGTGTTTATATGAAGATCGTAACCTTCATTAAAATTAGTTCCTCACATAAATAGGAATGCGTGTACTGTGTTTTCCATTATCTCTGTACATTGTTATGTCAGTTTCTGGTGGATTTCAGCAAATGCCATATCCGTTAATATTTAAAAAGAATTAATTCGTAGTACGCATAAGGCTTTATATGCTGGAACTGCTAAAAAAATCACAAAAATCTTGCATTTGAGTTGACCACGTAATACAATATAAAATATTAATTGTCAAATACAAGAGAAAAAGTTGAATTACCAGATAGAAAAAATAACGTCAATTTATAAGTTTAATCATTTTTGTATTCACAACATTTGTTAAGTTTATATATGTCTAAAACAATTTTTAAGTGTTGATATATATATATACATATTTAATTATTCAAAATTATAGAACAATACAGGTTATGCGTGTAAGTAAGCATATATAAAAATGAAGATTCAATAAAAGTTGGCATAGACGGATATAAAGAAATGGTATAATACAAAAAAACAGAAAAAAGATAATACTTAAATATAAAGAAGAGAATGTAATACAATGGAAGAGAACAAGAAAGAAAAATATTTGAACACGAAAATAAGAAAGAAGTGTGGACAAAAACGCACAAGCCAACGTATTTTTAAAGAAAATAGGTGATACAAGGTAAGATAATAGGATACATAATAAAAAAGAATAGACTGAGAAACAACACAATAGAAAAAATTAAATATAGAATAGAATAGAATAGAATAGAATAGAATACCTGTGTTAGTTAAAACGCAGATCAGGTAATTTCGATTAATCCAGTTTCGCAAAAATATTTTACTTTTAATCTCAGAGCCTTTGTTGACGTGTGCTCTCGCTCAGGCGCCGAGTTTGTCGGAGGATGATAAGTCACTGCTCAAGGAATGCCTTATTTAAAGGTTCTTAAACCACTGATAAAATTACTTCGACTCAAACTGCGTACTTATTTCAGCCATGATAAAAAGTAGTGCATTAAACTGACTGAGACGGAGCTCGTCTAAGCAACTTTTAATTTTTTTCTGTTTTGGTTTGCCTCATATGTGAATACTCGACCCATTGGGTAAGCTTATCTTCCTTAGAGAACCTCACCATAAGCCACTGGCAGCGTATACAACAAGTAAATATACAGGAATTGATATTGTGCTATAGAATTGGAGGCAATAGGGGTGACCTTCTCTCTCTTCTAGGATTTACAGTACTTGCGAGTAATGCACTGGTGACGGTAGATACGAATATCTTCTGCCACGCCGGTCCAATACAAACAAGGTTACATTTTACACATAAATTGATTGCGCGGATGGTGGGAAAAATTATTTAAATCAAGTTTGCGAGCTTGAAGTAAACACCAATCCGACGACTGGGTAAATACAATGGGATTGGTGTTTACTTCAAGCTCGCAAACTTGATTTAAATAAGGTAACATTTTGATGAAGCACGCAGCGCCACGATTTTATGCTAAAAGCGATCAGTTCTTTTTTTATGGACACTAGCATAAACAATTGTTATATATGCACATCGTTTCGCACCAGTAGCCCGTTTTGCAATGTCAAAGCTCTATATGATGCGGACACCAGTTTGCCGTTTTACAGCATCCTGGCCATTTCTTGAGTTTTGGCATTAATATCTAATTCTGCATAGTTCTTGATACATGGCGATACTCGAAGGGCAGAAATTCTGCTGAGTGCATCGGCTGCAGCATTCTCGATTCCTCTTCAGTGTTTAATTGTTAATTGTATTTACCGATATTTTCTATTTCATGATGCACCTGGTTCTTTTCAATACCAAGTGGCTGCTAAGTTACTACTGCTCTGTTGTTGGCAGGGATATCCTTATGCCCGCCTATGAACGCATTGTATAGCTACTAGTTCCTTTTCGGTAACAATATACTATTTCTCATCTTTCCTAAGAGTATATCAAATATTTTGCTAGGCGCCATAAATAATTTTCTCATGAACGTGCGAGGTATCCTTTTCAATTGAAATGCCGCTTACTAGGAAAGTAAGCATAATTTTGTTTGTCAAACTTCGGCTTATGTTGTAAAAAATTCTGATTGAGCCTACTCCGTACATCGAAAGAGTATTATAGCACTGGTTAGCTTAGATAAGGGTTGTTGACTGATGGCCCATCCAGAATTGTATGGTCTACAGAAATTCGTTTTGCCAAAAAACCGGCGAAATTGTTTTCTAATCGTTGGCACCGTATAATCCTTGATAGAGTGTACGTTTAACCCTAATCGCACACATTCATCTGCGGAAACTGAATGTCTTAGAAGCTAGACTTGCCGACTTATCTGTTCCATTTTAGGATTAAAATATTATCGCCATTCTATGGCTTTGGCCAGCATCTTCAGCAGCTGAACAGGAAATTGTGTTTTTGGGGTTGTCCATATAATCACACTGTTAGATTACGCTTCGTAAACGCAAAATCGGTTACGAAGTAGTCTACCAATCTTTGACCATCCTAGATATGTTTATTAGGCCAAAGAATTTTGTTCACCCATCTGAGTTGATTATCTCTAATGCGGATTCCCTCAGAATTGGCATTGATAGATACATCTAGACGATAACATATATTTACTTACACCATAGGTAAAGTATACATTTGTTGAGCCAAATTAAAAACCAGCTCCTCCAAACTATAAATAGAAACCTTGTTTAATTTTACTTGCCACAACGAATTTACCAAATCCAAATATTTACCTAGGTCGGCTTGCATATTGCAAACCGCTTTGCTGAAAGATATTAGATGAATAATTCTTTATTAACTATTGATTCTTACGTCTCGACCGCTATTTCCAGCATTTACTTGATTCTCCTTCATCTAAATTTTGTGCTTCGCCGTTGAAATTCTTTTGTATTCATAACAGTCATAAATAGGGCCGTTGGCGCGTTATTGGCATCAATATTTTTAATTGCAACGTCTTCCTTACCTCTGAAGTTTGCCTCGGAACCCTGTTAAAGAGATCGAGCGCCACAGTGTGGGGTCCATTGGACATGTTGACGAAAACAGTCTTATGCTTAGTGTATACATTCTCTACACAATAAGAACCATTGGTGATGGGGTTCATATTTTAGGCTCAATCAAATTGACAATGACGGAGTCCGAAGCCCGAGGGTGGGTGTGTATAGCTTGTCCGATATGGTAATGTCGATGGGTGGTGCACACTGCTTAAATTAAATGTCGTAAACACTCCCGAATATATTCTGTTGTTCCGTCGTTCGAACCCTGGGGTTATGGGTTCACTTATCACATATATCTGGCGCCAATAGACTGTGGGTGCTGGAGCAAAATCTGTTGCCGTTTACAATGTAAATCGCATAGCCTGTTCTAATAAATGTAATTTTTCTCACCAGCACCCAGGGGACTCGTGACACCAACATCGTAGAACTTGTCAAAATTTCAGGTGTGCTAAATTCGTTGTTTAAATTCATGCGACTCGTACGGAGTACCCCGAACGGTAAGAATAACTTGTGGTGTGCCAAATTCTCTGATGCAGCACTCTTCTAAACTTCCGTACGAATGTTCGTTAGCGGAACAATTTTGACCCATCGGGTGGATTTACCGCTTCTGGAGAGCACATTGATCGCCTCGCCACGCGCCATAGTCAGCGTATTTAACAAGACGATGAAAAAAATCGATTTTGTTTGGTGGCACTGAACTCAATGGGGTTGACTTCTGTGGCTTATAACGCTGGCACGTATTAAATTTCTTAAAGTTGCTCCGAAAATACTTTTTCTATGACGAACCAATACCATCGTGACTGCAGTGCTTCGACGAGGCACCCAGAGTTTCGTGCGAAAAGGCGATCAGTTCTTTGTGTATGGCCCCCGGCACAAACCATTGTATTGTAAGTTTTAAAAAAAAATAAATACAAGTAGCCCATTCTTGACATTTGCTATTATTGCTCAGTTCCTCAGACACCTTAATGAGTGACGATAGCCGAACTGAAAAAAATTCTGCCGAGTGCATCGACATCTGCATTCGCGATTCGGCTCGATGACGAATTATTACATCGTGTACCGTGAGTATTTTCTAAAGTACGGTGTTCGTGTTTCTTCTAAATACCCAGTGTCCGCCATTGCACTTGTATATGCGAATGGTTACACGTCTATGAAAACCGATGACAAAATATTTAAATATTTGAAGTACATTTTACTGCTATTAGGTTCCTCTTAGTGGCGGAATTATTCCGCTTCGCTTCGTGAAAGCGCGACGTCCACCAAGCTTGTAATATTGCTCCTATTAATATGTCTGAGATGTCTGTCAAAATTGGCATAATTCCTACGGAGAAAGTAAACATAGTGACGACTATCATTATCTGCTTGCATAGTTCAACCATGTTTATAGACTCTTCTTCCTGGAGAAGCGAAATTTTAGCATTAGTTAGCTCAGACAAGAGTTTTTGGGTGACCGCCATCCCCGCGAGGTACAGTGTATAGAAATTCAGCATTCCAACAAACCAGTGCAATAGTTTACCTGATTTTCGGATTGCGTACCGAAATATTTGAATCCACTGTCATCATGATTTTTGCAGATATTTCGGGCTCCAATTACGGAGCCCATTTTCAATGCCAAACACATCACACACTTAGTTGACAATCAATATGTCAAGTGGAATGTCAGTGCAATAGTTTGTCAGTATTTGCCACCTTTAACCCTTTATAGGCCGTCCGTTTAAATATAATGAAAAGTAGCTATCTGCTGAAGCTGAGTGGCCCAGGAACTGCGATTTTCAAACTATCTTCACCAAAACAGGACATTCTACGGCTTTTGGTAGCAGTTTCTGCAGCTGAGCAAAATGCTGAGATCACCTACGTAGGCTGGATTATAATGTACATCTGAGCACGTAACTGAACGTATACAAT